>VXAU01002358.1:186513-308263 GCA_013399695.1 Formicarius rufipectus | reverse complement strand
CCCCCAAAAATAAGCCTGACTTCTTCAAGTCACATTTCTGAGACTTTGGGATTCTTTCATCCAGTAGGTTGAATGGAACGGGATCCCGAATTGGTAGATTATCTGCAGCAACTTTTTAATTTCTTCAGTTAGAACTGGATCTAACCTACTGCTTTAAAATGTTTGTCATATCAAACCAGCTTTGAATCAAGGAAAATGCTGCTTGGTAATGCATTTAACTGAAAACAGGTATCTCTTACAGTGACTCCAAGGATGTGAACATTTGCATTATCTCACAGTCTCTCCCTTTTGCCTTCTCTTCCCCCTCAGTGCCTTCCTTGCCATAGGACTCAGCAGTGCATGGATTGTGAGCCCAGGTTTCTGTGTTGTGTACCACTCCTTGTTTGTGTAGGTTTGGCATCACTGAGCTGCTACCGGCCTGGCCTGAACTTTAGCTGTTCATTCACAGCTAAACTCCATATTTGTTTACAGCTGAAGCAACACTGAATTGCATGAGCAATAATATAAAAACATCATATTCAGAGTCAACAGCAACGGGAATGTGCTGATTTAACCACACAAGTGATGCAGATTAATGAAGGAAATTATATGTGATTCCCATTATTTAGTTGAGGTCATGTTGTTTGCATGAGTGGTGTGAAGCAATGCCAACCAAGAACATGTCCCAGTATCTGAAGGTGACTATCATAATGATGGATGGATTTTTTTTAGTGTAGAGGAAAAAACTCTGGGTTGTTTGGGGTTTTGCTTTGTTGGTTTGGCGTTTGTTGTTTTTTTTGTTTTGTTTTGTTGGTTTGGTTTTTTTGGGGGGTTTTTTGTGTGTTTTTTTTTTTAATATGTCTTAAAAATATGAACATACTGCTTTGGAAATGAAATGGAAAGAATACACACCATTTACCTGAGACTGTCATCCAAAACCTTGCTCAGCCTGCAGGAAGCCAGGAACAACTCTAGTTTCACCAGTTCTAGTCCACATGAAGTTGACTTGCTACAAGTTTTGTATCTAGAATAATTTTGTTACTGTGTTCTCATCTGTCATGTTTTTCAAGGTCCTTTATTCAGGTTTGACTTTGAGTTGTAGTTGTTAATGTTATTATATGTCTATAAAGTCATCAAAGGTGTTTCAGGAAGGACTTTTCTGAGTATGACTCCTAAACCTGCAAAAACCTTTGCAAGTACATATGGATTAGGAAAGTTGATCAGAAAGAGAGAGAGAAAAAAGAGAAATTTTGAAAAGTCTTTTCCTGACAAGTTTAAGCAGTCTTGAAGCAGGTATAAGCCTGCATTTTATATCTACTGATTTAGAAACAAAAGATTGAGTCCTGTGAGGCTTGGAAATGCACAGCATGCACAACCTTTTTGTTATCTGCCAGGAGCTGAAGAAACACACTCCATTCTTTCAAGAGTTCCAGCACTTGGTGATTGTTGATTACAAATGGATATCCCCTTTTGTATGTATATTCTTCAGTAAAAATGTCACTAAAATATTTCTTGGTTTGGTACTAAATTTATTGTTTCTCTGAAAGCCTTGTTTTGAGTTCAGCCATTCCTGCTGGTTTTATGAGGCTTCACACCATTGTCCTGGTTTTAGTAGCCAGGATCAGTTTGTCTCTGTGTGGGTGTGTATTCTAAACCCTCTATGCCATTTTTTCCCATGAACTGCTCACAATGGCACATTAGCAGCTATTGTCTAAGGCACAGCACACCCCTCAGGCTGCAGGCTGGGTGTTTTGGAACTTCTGTGAGATAAGGAAATTCTTCTGCCTCCACACCCACCTGAGGGGTCATATCTGCTAATGGGCCATCAGAGATGCCAAAAATAGGCCATTGTTCACCTCACAGAGTAAATAACCCATAGTTTAAGTCTCCGCCCTGGGGGAGGGACTGGGCGGAGCCTAAGTGGATATAAGCTGAGGGGTTTGGGACTGGGAGCTCTCTTCAGATCCAGAGGAGGACCAGAGCCGTGAGCAGACTGAGGCTGCCACCAGATTGCAACCATCACTTTCACCAGCAGGTAGCTTGTTCTCTTTTTACTCTGAACTCAGGGGAGGGCCACGTGGTGCTCAGCACAGAGTTGGTGAGCTCCACTCTGCTTGTGCCCCACTGTGTTGGGCTGTACATCTGGTGTTTTTCGTGGCACAAACAAATTTTCTTTTCTGTTTCAGTGTATTTTTGTGATCTTTTAATAAATTGTTATTCTGACTTGCAATCCCACTCTGAGTTGGATTCATTTCCTACTGGTTTAATTCTAAACCAGCACAACCATGGTTCTTCTGTGGCTGCAGAAGAACTTGAATTTGTTTTGCAGACTGCTGTTCAGGACTCTTCAATGGGAGCAATTCCTGCCTGCATGGCAGGGAAATGTTCTTCTTGGCTATGTTGAGGTAAATCAAAGGAGACTGTCCAGACCTACCTTTGTGTAAATGAGAGGACACCTCTATCCTAGATGTTTGTAGTTGTATTTCTTTGTGCTTGTACTGTAGTCTAGAGTTAAAACCCTCAGAGTTAAGGATTAATAACATATTGCCCTTGGGCTAAGCAAGAGTAGAATTTCTGATTTTATTTATTTTCTAATTTTAAAATAGAAAATTGAGAAAAGGGCTTACATTCAGTATCTAATCCTGCCAGACTTTACCCTTAGAGTCATAGAATCTCCTGAGCTGGAAGGAACCCACAAAGATCATTGAGTCCATGGCAAGAATTTGTTCTATATCTTCTCAATTTCCACAACAGTTTCCTGGTGTTCTTACCTAAATACTTTTGAGTTAAAGCAGGTGACTCTCACTTAGCTTTTCTGCCTCCACTTTGAGTTCCAAGATTGGTTCCTCACTTGGGTCAAGCAAGAGCAGCTGTAGGACTACCTGACTTGGTCTGTTTCTAGACATGTATGATCAGACATGCACCCTCCATCTGGAAGTCATTTAAGCAATCTCTGCTTTACTCCTGCAGGAAAGGAATCAGTACCTTCAAAACATGAACTAACCTGGACTTGGCATAGCAAAACTGTGTTTTCTGCAAGTGAAAATTTTAACTGAGGAATTGAAATCAAAGATTGGCTGCTTCTCTGCTCTATCCCAGTGGCATAGAATCATAGAACACTATGAGTTGAAAGGGACCCTTCATGAGTAATTCTTTTTCACACAAACAAACCTACTGAATCTGTCAGTGTCCTGAAGCTGATGGGCTCATATAAGTACAGGATTTCGAGAATGGGTCCTTACAAAACATTTACAAACCTTTTATTTATCAAATCTCATATGCTCAAATTACTAGTTCAGAGTTCTTATGCTTTGTCATGATAACAAGTGCAGTGAGTCATTTTTAATAACCGTTGAGTTTCTCTATAATATCTGATAACATCTATGATAGACTAACAAATAATACCTGTTCCAATGCTGTGCATGTGCGTACTTTTTGTTTCATATCAAACATGGCCCCTTATGAAACAACCTACTACAATTCTAAATGCTGGAATTTTTTTTTTTACAGTATCTTGAAGTAATTTATTCCTCAAATGAAGGGATCTACCTTCAGCTTAAGTGAGAAGAGACCAGTATATGATCTAAGATTCATGCCTTGATATCTTTTAATGAAATAGGTTAATTGAGATTCTTATAAAAACGTGTTATAAGGGAGGCACATTGCTACATGCATGTGTCAGTGTGAAAAACCAAAGTCAGATGAGAATTTATCATGTAGAATGTCTGATTCTTTTCTGAAGCCTCTGGAGTCAACATTTCCCTGGGCTCTTCTTGCCTCCTTGGTTCAGAAGATTTTTCAAGCATATTCAAAAGATCAAAGAGGGTTGGTGACACGATTTCCTTCAACCCTTCCTTTTGATTCCTTGGCATCTTTTCTTCTGATTATACATGCCTGACTATCCTTGTGAAAAAGGACAGTGTCCATTTGTTCTTTTATCCCTGAAGATACAGGTAAATTAACTAATTATAACTATAAACTAGGGGTACTGTTTATTGTAGAAGGCTGAAAAGCACCAGGAGTGACATAAAGAACAGGTGCAGTGATGGCATGTGTCCTTGGTGAGCTGTGCAGGTTATTACATTTGTAAACTCTGATCGCAGCTCTCTGGAAAAAGGAAAGAATCCAGTTACCACCATCCTGGCCTTCATGGTGTTAGCAACACCTTAAGTAAGATAGATTTCATCCTTCTTTCCTGTAGTCCTTGCCACCATCACTTCAGCAACCTCTCCAGGATCCTGGCTTCATACACTGCAATCCTTCCCTTGAATTTTGTCACAAGAGCTGTAAGGGGCCCATAACGACCTACTTAACAGCATTTTTATAGTGCCTTCCTTCTCAATAACCTAGTTATTGCTGTGCATTGCCTCCCTTAGCTCAACCAACCTCAGTTGGAGGGAGGACTGTTGAGAAGACAACACAATCTTGGACGAATCCACAGAAATAATTTGCGATCCTGACAACAATATTATCTTAATTATCTTCTTCCATGAATCTTGAGAATCCATTTGAGTGTTTCAGTTTATACCACTCTTGGCATTCTCAAAAGTGGACCATTATTAAAAAGAAAAATAATTGTACCACAGAAAGATCCTACTCTACAGTTTTTAAGTTATTCTGCGAATCACTGGAGATTTCACTGCAAAATCATGAAGCAAGAGACACAGCTGCAGTTGCATTAAATAGCATAAGAAATGTATAAAAGAAATCAGACCCTTTTTTTTCAGAATATTAATGAAAATGTGATGTTGGGATTTAGGGGCAAACTGCTTCTAAAGCAGGATATGTCATGGATGTGCATTATGAGGTTCTTTGAACTTACCAGTAAAGAGTGTTATATTAGCTACTGATTTTTCCAGCCTATTTCTACTTATGAAAGCTAAAAGATGTGATCTGACTTTAAGTCATTCATTGTTGGAATTTTAGCCATTTAAATGTATTCAAATAATCATAGTGTAGTTGTAATTATCCACTTTCACTTAAGTTAGTGTAAAGTTACCTCAGACTGGTATTTTGACTTAAAATAGTACTAGGTCAAAGCAGAACAGTGTTCAGGCTATTCGTCTGTGCACTTGGCATTATTTTCTGTCCTCTCTTGTTAAAAGCATGAGTTTTGCTCCATTCATTTTGTGCATTCACTTACCCATTCACAGGGATAACAGGTGTCACCTACAGTGGTTTCACAGTCATCAGTTACGTACTTGTAGGACTGCCTCTGAAAAAAGTTGTGGATCCTTAGAAGCTGTGATCGACAATGCCTTACTTCAGGTTTCTGAATGAACTGCTAAGCTGGATGAAAGGCAAAGAGAGAGGGAGCACAATACTTTGCCCTGCGCTGGGGGTGGTCTGTAGCTTGTCTCATGCAGTGAGAGTGAGGATGAAAGGTAATGAATGACACTGATAAAGGAAAAAAAGAGTGTCCCTCTGCCTCTTCCATAATTTCAGCCAAGCCAACTGGTGTTGGGGTGCAAGAAAACACTTGGGTTTCCAAGGATCCAAAGATGGATTTTAGAACATTTTTATGTAGCTTATTTGGCTATGTTACATTTCTGATACACCAGTGGGTTCTCAGCAGTGCAGCAGTAACTGTATTAGCACAGTTATGGTTAGGGTTTTGTAATTATCTAAGAGTCTCATCAGTTTTGATTTCCCACCCACATTTTTTACTGTGTGTTCTGAGATGTCACCAAGTGTCTCTGAGACATGGTAGCAGTAAAGGTTGTTAAACCCTTAGTCCAAAAGGAAGCTAAACATTTTTAACAGAAAATAAGACAAAGACCATTTATGTGTGTTTGTGTATTAAGCTGGGTACTTTCTTCTTTACAGTTGCTCTTAGTGACTGATGCAGTTCTGGCTGCTGCCCATTCCTGCCTTTCCCTGCAGTGACAGCCCCTCTGCTTCTTGAGGGAAGAGAAGGAAGAGACCTGGCTCCTGACTTGCATCCTTTCTTTTTTATTGTTTTCTTTAGAGGAGTGGTAGGCATGGGCGTATGAGGAAGAGAGGTGAGTCCCTTGAAGCTTTGCAGAGGGAAGCTGTGCGCAAAGTGATGCCGAAGTCCCTTTGGAAGGAAGGACAAGGCAGGCAGCCAGGGCTGTGATGTTAGGAGTGACTTCTGTGAGCTGGCATGCAGGACATGGCAGGAGAGAAGGCTTAGGTGAGCTGCAGGAGAAAGGTCTTGGCTGGAGCTTAATTTCAAAGCTTTTCTAGGTCAAGAGGTTTACTGCACCCAGGAAGGGCTTGGAAGCTAATGGTTGTGTGCATGCATGGCTAGAAAAGATAGGGACTAAGCTATAAGAGCTTTATTATTGCATTAGGCAGTCCTGACTCCTTTATGGGCATTGGTGTCATAGAACCTGTTTTTGAAGTCTGTCCTTATACAGTAGGTACTGCTCAGCCCTAATGACACCAACTGCAGCCATTGGTTTTTTTATCATGTGTTACAGGGAGAGAGTTAGGCTGGGTCTAGGAGAGCTCTTCTCCCATTGCCTATCTCCCCTACTCACTTGACACAGTGCAAGGGAATCACAACACTGTGGCTTCCTGCCACCTCCTCAACCTCATGTGCTACTCACAAGAAATCTGAGACAAAGAGACAGTGTCACATAGGGAGTGAGAGACTGTCGTTTCCCCCAGGCAACCACTTCTTGTCTGTGACTCAACCTGCCATGGACCCTCAGAGGAGCATGTGTCCCTGTTGTATCACCTGGTGCAACTCATGTGGAAAAGAAGCATCTTTTGTCTTGAAAGGAGCCTAAACTGCCAAAAACCTATTTCAGCACCTTGAGGTGGGGTGAGAAGACATTAACCCTCAACTAGGTGAAGTGCATGCCATTTGGGGGGAAACTGAGCTAATGGACTGAAGTGCACAGAGCTGATTTCCTCCAGAGGGGATGCGAGTGAAGGAGGGATAGGCAGCAGCATATGGCTGTTCAGCTCTGAAAAGACGCTGTGTAAAATAGCACCTCCTTATTTAGCAGATCAGCTTCCTCTGTGGGTGCCTGCACTTGATTTTTTAGAAGACCTAATTTTTTCCTTGATAACTGAGTGGATTTGGTCTGGAAATAGAGAATCTCATGGTTCCTCTGACTGAAGATTTTTCCGAAGTGGAAAGGCGCTATCAACTTCAAGGCAAATAACATCTGTTGAAGAAGAATTTTAGAAGGCAGCATATCAAGATTTTAGGACCTGAGAAAACATTTGGGAATCATTTCAGAAGTAAGTAAATGCAAGATAGAATCATGAGGAGGAAAAAAAAAAGAAGGAAATATGGAAAAAAAGAAGTCTGTTTACTTTCAGCTGCTCCTTAGATGGGCAAAATCGAAGGGAAATTTTTGCTTAATTGTGGGCACATCTTGGAAGCATCTGCATGCTGATGCTTCAAATAGCCTCCTTCCTCCTGCTTGGAAAGGTCTACAGGCTGGAAGGAGAAGCACGGGTAGGAGAAAGAGAATTGTCTTTGGTCTGGCAAGTTGCACATTTTATTGTCATTTGAAGCTATCTTAAGCTTGATCTTGTGCTCTGTGAATCACCTGGAAGTAGTCATGGAGCAGTGGCAGGAGGTGGCAAGCAACTGATAGTAAGTCACTGACACAGCTAGAATGATATGGTTGGAGTAGACCCAGAAGGCCAGATATTACATAAATAGCTCAGTGTAGCTGTCAGATTTTGTTTTCCTGTGCATTTGTATGGCTGCATTCAGTTATTTTCCATGGTTCAAGAAATGCTAATTTTCAAAGCAAAAATTAGAGCAGGAGACAATGCAGAATATTTGTTTGTTTAAATTCTGACTTGCTGTCATGTTGCTAGTCTAGTATAAAATTTGCTAGCCTCACTCTCCAGAAGAAAAAAAAAAAAAAGAAAAAAAGAAAATAAAGAGGGAATTAAATAATCTGTACCTATCTGCCTTAGGGAAAGCAGTCAGGTGGTGTGATTTCACTCAAACAAGTTGTAAAAGCAGTGGGGAGAAGGAAAACGTAGAAATGTTCAGGAAAGGGTAATAGGTACTTTTTTAGGAAAAGAATGCATTTATAGTTTTATGGTTTGACTAGTATGCCCAAGTTCTACTTCTAGGCATTGAAAGGCAGATAAAGTAAAACAGGGCAAGGCTAACTAGAGAAGTGTGCTTAAATTTTGAAATTCTCTCTTGTCAAGGTGAAAGACTGTCCTTATGTCCTCTCGCACTAGTATTGAATTTCAGCACACCAAATTTTGAAAGGTTTTAGAACTGTCAAGGGTAATTAATTGAGGTAAATCTGTGGAGGGAAAAGAAGTTGGGGGGTGATAAAAATTGCTGTCAGTTAAACTTGGTAAACTGTAAGCCTAAGGCTTACATCTGCTATCTAGCAGTAAGAAAGAAGCCTAATCAAAAGAGAGGAAGTTTTATACCAGTCCTTGTCCTAGAAGGTAAATGATTATGTGAGAAAGAGCGGCATATAGAAGATTAAATGTGACTATTGCAGATACTCACTGGAAGTTTCAAGCAATGAAATACTCAGAATTAAACAGAAATAAAGAGGATGATTTAAAGTAACGCTTATTGGAACATACAATAATTAATTGTAAAAGGTCTTAAGAGCAATAGGGATATAAATCAGCAAAACAGTATGACTGAAATAAATGGTGAATATACCTATTATACAGGCTTGATTCTTCTGTTTGTGAGAGCACATTCTGAATTTCATACTGGTCTTTGACTGTATTTTCAGTGAATCAGGTGTGATTCTTTTCATGTAGAAATGGAAAATATATAAAGGGATGGCAGAAATTTGTACTACTGAAACTTAGAATGTGTTTCTTAATATGAAATACCCCCTAGATTCTATAGAATCCCCTAGATTAACCAAATCTTCATTTGGTGTCTCATTTGCTTACAGGCAGTCAGGTATGAAGAATCTACGTTTTACCAGGCAGAGCTGCACTTGAAAAGACATTTGAATGTCTGCATAACTAATTAGCTGATACAATTGTGTGGACATATTTTGTACGTGCAGATAAGGAGGCAGTGAAAATGTAATCTTAAATATAATTTATTTTTGGCACTGTTTTGATCATTTAAAGAGCTGTTAGTCATTGCGTATTGAAAGCGTGGGGAAAACTTTGTTGCCAATGTATTCCATGTGTTGTGATAGTAACTCACCAGCCCTGTTGCAGTAGCACACTGAGCAGGGAGCAGCGTAAAGAGCAGATGACATCAGTGCACAGACCAAGAACATGAAAAGGCAGAGAGAGTCTCAGCTTCTGAACCAAGTACCAAAGAAAAGTTGGCCAGATGAGAAGGTAATTTAGTTATTGTTTCAGAAATCAGTTTCAAGGCCTTTGGGGATGAGACCACAATAGCTTTGAAAGTAGGACTTAGGTAAGGAAATGACAAATTACCATTTCCAAAGCCCAACTTCAGTAATTCACATTCAGTCAACTTTTAACTTTGAGGCTTACATTTGATGGCTAAAAGTAATTGGGATGAAGTTCTGCAGCAGATAACAATTGCAGGTCAGATTTTTAGAATTTGATGATGATAGTTGATTTATATATGCTATATGGCATAATGTAGTTATGCAGCTGCCTGTAGAAGAAAAGGTGGACCTGATAATGAGGAGCGAGAACTGATGCATGGTGGGCTGACACTGCAAGACATCTATTTGGGCTGAAAGGGTCCATAAAAAAAAGGAAAAGTGTGTTGCTCTAGCAAAGAACTGCTTGGTGAGAAAGTGAAGAAACTGCTTAAAAGGAGAGGAGATTTTCCAGATTATGAGAAGTAAGAAAAGATTCCACAAGTGACTCCTTTTCCTTCTTATTATTAGGAAAGTAGCGGAAATTAGGCTAATAGATAAAGGTGTTTTATACATGCTTTAGAGAAAATTGGAACTTAAGATTTCATTGAGGGGATCCCTCATTAAAGATGGGCATGGGCATGGGAGTAGATGTCCATAAGGAGGGTTCTCAGCAATGACTGTGATACTTTCAGGAGAATTTGGACTGAAAATGTCTATAACATCTATAAAATTCCTCCCTATTGCCTGTCTGGGGTGGTTTGGCTGGGTTGTAGAGTCTTGACTGCTTCTTTCTTTCTGGGTTGGAAATAAAGGTGTTTAGGAGTGTAAAATGGGGTGAAAATGAGCGAACATGTCTATTCTCTCACCTTGTCCCCATCTTGTCCCTACAGTTTTGGACTCTGTTCTCAGAAAGGCTCCTATGTAGAGGTTTCCAGTTCTTCGCTTTCTTTTCTCACTCTCATTTGGTGGAACCACACAGGATGCAGTAGGTCTTGCTGGAACTGAGGAAGCATTGGTTCTCTGTGTGCAAAATCACCATCAGTCTGAAAACCATAACAGGTTTATATGCAAAAAGAGTGAGGACGTCCTACATTGTTCCATATCCAGAATTGAAATGAGCCTTCATAATTCAAATGCAAGTAGTCTGTCCGTATTGCAAGACTGCATCTACAGTTTGTAGCCGTGTATTTATAACATTTTGACAGTCTGACAAACGCACAATATCCAGGCGTTCTGTAACAGCTGCCAATTAATGCTCATATCATGCCTGTACATCCCTTATGAAAAGTAGCTTGTTTTACTCTCATAGACTGACAAATTCAGTAACCCTGATTTTTCTATCACTATAACAAATCGTCAGTTGTCTTAAGCTGGTGGGAATGCAGAGTATGCATAGAACAGAGGCAAGAGGCCAAAAGCAAGAGATTCTAGCATATGTATTATAGAAAGGGATAGCTAGGTGGTTAGCTTTACTTATGCTTTGTAGCTAGGCTTTGGTTTTTTATAAATATTATGAGTAGTAGAATTTCTAGGGTTTGAAGTAAACTCAGACCTTTTTATTGTGATTCATGGAGAATGTATTTTAGTTTAAAATCCTTCTACTTTTTCAGTCCTGGACCAGGAAGGCTGTTTACTGTTTTTAGAAGGATGTCTTCCAGCAGCAGAAGAGATCTATAGACACTGACCCTTTCACTGGCTTCTCTTTTGCCATTTAGCTCTCCTGTATGTGTGTGTGTGCCTTGGAAGGGATGAGTAAGTACTTTGAAAAGAAAAACATAGCCCTTTTGTTATGTGAGGACCATCAGGTTTTCCAAAGTGCAGGTTGTGTGACCAAAGCATCTCCCCTCCAAAAACAGTATTGTGTTGTCTCTTTTTCTTCTTAGACGTGCATTCATGTACACATTGTAACTATGCACACACCTGTTTCCACCTGTTTCCCATCACAAGTACCTTTGTATGAGCAGATACCTGATCAAGCTATTGGAAATTTGCATGCACAAGCTGGGTACATGCAAAACCAGTTTCTGCAGTGGTGACATTTGACTCGAGAATTAAGGAGTTGTGCTCCATAATGCAAATTGTTGAATGTGTTCAGCTTAGGTAAAACAGGAAGCATTTAGTAATAAATATAGCTGCCTAATGTGAATCTTACAAAAAGCTTTTCCAGAATAGCACTTAACTTTAATTACAGAAATTTTCAGATTTACATGAACCACAACATGGTAGAAATCCACTAATTTTTAGCAGCCCTTTTGCTATTTCAGTGAGTATCTTATCTCCATGGAGAGATCAGTTGATACACAGTGCTGACTTTTGATGTAAGAGTGCCATACTTCAAAAAGTTATGAATATGGAGGATCTTTTGCCGCTGCCAAGAAATTAAAAATAAATCCCCAAAGGCTTGGCGTGCAAAGATTTTGAAAGGGCTGTGTACCTAGGACAGTTTTGGTTGCCCAAAGATGGGTATCCAGTGCTATTTTAGATTTACTGGCAGATCGTGTTTGGCATCCAGTTGTTGCTGTTATTGCACATCTGCCGTCCTTAGATATCCCAGGGTGTCTCTAGATTGCAATGTGCCTCTGTGCAACCACCAGATTCAGGCTCCTCATTAACTCTGGAAGCCAGCGAGAGCTGATGACTGATTTGATCCTTGGTGCTTCCTGGCCCTGAGGGCTGTGCTTGGAGACCACAAGCATTTCATGTTGGAGATCTCTTGTCTGTCGTTTCCCTGTCTGTTCAGGGGAATATCTATTTATGTGCATATGCATGGCAATACATAGGGAGAAAATACAATATTTTATAGGGAGGTGTTTACATATATTTATATATATGAGTGGGCTTAGTACCAGTTATGCATTTACTTCATAGTTGTTTTCTTACGTGCTATAGCAGACTAGGGCCCTGATTCTGGGAGAGGCAGAGAGCTTCTTACAAGCTGCTTGGCACTTGCTAACTTACAAGAAAAGTGCAGGGTTTCAGCATATGCTTGAATGAGGCTCTAAAATGCTTGAATGAGGCTCTAAAATAATGAAGTATCTGCTTTATACCATATTGATCTCTATCCTTTCATATTTCTTCTCTTCCTTCACAGTGTAAATTACATATTTCTTTGTGATTTAGTATTTGTTGTAACCATAAAACCACCAAGTGATTTTAGTTCATTATCATATTTTATCTCAAAACAGTATAATTTACGTTTCTTAGCTGACCACAAGAGGTTTAGCTAAGTGTTTTCTCTCTCCCACTCTCTTTCTGCAAACCCATCTGTGTTTGCTCATGTCTCATATTTATTTCACACTTTATTTCCCTTCTAGATCATGAAGTTATCCTTTACAGCACAAAAACATCCCTATAATGATGACAGAGACATAGAAATTTGTCTTATGAACTGGATTTGCTTTATAGCTTTGGTAGGATCTTTCCAATTCTGTCTGACAAGTCTACTCAGGGACACTCCCACCTCCAGACCCTCAAAAGTCTGAGGACTGCCCTCTCTAGGAGCCAGCTTTCATAGCCCTTCCCATTCCTGTTGATACAGTTGAAGCCAGGGCTTGTGTGTGATGATACACTTGACCACAGGGTTCCTGAGACCAAATGGGGCTGCAAGTTCCTGTCAGGATACAGACATATTCAGCAGCCAAATGAAATTTTACTATTGGGAAGCGGACTGATTGAATTGGAGAGCAGCTGCTTCATCAGAGCTTAAGCTAAATGATTCTATGTCAGTAAGCTACTGAGACTAAATGCATTTAAAAAAATAAGGTAATTTAAAGTGTAAAATAAATAATACAAAAAGAATAACGCTGTACAAATCAGATGACATACTTTCCTTTCAAGCATCTTCATTAAGTACCTGTAGATACTTATTTACTGATCTTTATTCAGATTTTTAGATGCTGATGTCCATGTTTAGTTTTTATTCGATGAGCAAGCAAATGGGATATGAATTCATATTTTATGAGATTCTTTTTAATTGAAAATTTTCAGGAGAAGAGCAAATGGAAGTTACTTTTTTTCTTATTTCTTTAGTGTGTGTTTTGTGTTAACAGTAAAGATTGGTTGGTAGCAAAAAGACAATAATAAAATAATGAAATTTGGAAGTAATGCCCTAGCATAAATAAAATTGAGATAGATAAATCTGGGGTGTTGTGTTATGCTCAGTGATGCATAGCAGCTGAGCACAGAAGCCTTGTGCCTTAGAAACACTTCTATTCAGTGCTGTCACTCTGAAGGGAGACAAAGGGGTCTTTGTAGAGACCAGCTCCAGATTCTTCAGTGTAGTAGATATACCTAGTATTTACTAAACAACAGGCTTGAAACAGAGTTGGACCCTAGCTTTTTGTTCATACCTATGAAACTCCACCATCTTTCTCATTTAGCCAACCATCAAGCTTTTCTTTCCTGACTATGCCAGTACTGCAGTGCCCCAGCAAACATGACCTGATGAGTTAGACCAGCTAATTCAACTGCAGAGAACCTTCCAGGAAGCCTCCTTTGGCAGTCAGGAAGCATAGTCGGAAAGAAAAAGAGGTGCAAAATTATTCCTACACTTGGCAGTCTCCCGCTTCTTTGAGAGCCTGTTGGATCTTTTGGCAGCACAAGGCAGTGAGAGCAGCTTTCCATTGCTCAGAGTGAAAGAGTCATGTATATCCTCTTAGCTGCATAACAAACTGGTCAGTCAGTTAAAGGTGGAATGAAAAAGTAACTTCCTCAACTCTACTGGCCCAGGCCACCATCCTAGTCACTTCCTCTTTTCCACTGGTAATGGAATTGCTGGGACCTGTTTCCCTTTGTTGGTCTGGCTCTGAGCAAAGTCATCAGGACAGGCACTTGGAGTGCCAGTTCTGCACAGCTATCTAGTATAACCCAGATGTAGGGTAAATGTTGTAATACTGCTTTGCTGAAGATGTAAATCCTGTTTGTGTGTAACCCATATTTTGCCTTTCTCTACAGATCTGTGCAGTACCAACATTGCAGTGTAAAGTTTGAACCAAGCTAAAAAGCCATTTCACTGGCAATCCTGAATGAGGTTTGGATGCTGTAGTGAAGTTTTAAACACCTCCTGAACAAAGCCCTTGGGTTACCTACATCCTAATTGAGTTTTTAAGTCTTGAGCACCACAGATAGTGAAGCTCATGGAGCCTTCCTCATGGAAGGGAAAGGGTCAGTTGCAGTGAATTGAAGTAACTTGAAATTCCTGATCACCTTTCTAATGGTAATAAGATTGAAAGCTTGACACTGGGGAGGGAACCAGCAGCTTTGGAGTGTGCCAGAGATACTGGGATCTAGCAGTGATTTGTCACACTTGCAGAATAATGCTTGCCTTACAAGGAACAACGTATCCTTTTGCTGCATGAAAGTAACTTCTCAGAAACAAATTCCTGTCAGTAGTAGTGATGCTGTAATATGAACTCCATAGTTGCATTTTATCCCAATGTTTCTGTGTATATGTTGGCATTGCAAGCGGAATGATGGTGAGCCATCTGACAGAAGCTGAAGGAACTCTGAACAGAGCCCAGCTTTCTCATGGAGAACAAGAACAGTGCAGCCCAACTGCAAAAAAAATTAGTGAATAAATAACCACCCTGAGCATCATTTAAAAGCCAGGATTGTTTTCTTAGTGTTCTCCAGTAAGATGTCAGTGATGTGTTTTCATCTACTACACACATGAATAGTTGGCCTGTCAGCCTACCTCTTGTGTCTGTTCCAGTGTTTCTGAAAGGAGAGCTGATTTTGGAAGAATTCACTATGATTGTTGACAATATTGGACATATTGGGTCAGTCATATTTTACTTAGTTTTAAAGCAATCATCTTCACAGTGGAATCATTCATTCCCACTGCATTATGCAGATAAGTCCATTGAAAGTTTATAGAGAACAAGGTCTTAAAAATGCTAATAGCCTCAGTCCGTGAGCTGACCGAAGCAATTGCATTAGAGGAAGTGCAAAGTTTTCTATTCCTTTTGTTTCATTTTGAAACATTAAAACTGAGAACATTATCAGATGATCCTTTGAGTGAGTGCGTTTAGTGAATGTAAGTGTTTCTCTTGAGTACTGCAATGGCAATTCAGTGGTGGGGGAAATGGGTTGATGGTGAGAGAAATGACAGAGATGATTTAGACTATTTTAGGTTATTTTTATTCTCCTCAATAGCAGGATAAGAATGCAGAAATGCATCTGTAAACTCAAATTGCAAAAGGCCTCTGCTATCAGCTGGTTGAGGGAAAAAATATAAAATGTCTCCTGCCTTTGCAGGAACCAAAAGGATCTGTGCTCCCACACAGAAGCTCTGGCTTTGTCCTGTCAGCTTTCGTTGGGAAAGCTGATATTACTACCACATCTGTGTGGGAAGATTTTAGGATAGAAGACATCATGAAATTGACATTCAGAGCAGAATTTTGTGTTGAATTAATATATAGTTACTTGAGAATGATTTATGGGAAAGAAGTGTGAGAGTGAGGGAAAGGGACCGGTTCAGTGAAGAGGATAAATAGACATGGGATGAAGGGCAAGACAGATTCAGAAAAAAACTGGGAAAGCTTCATTCAAGTCAAGGTCATAAGACAGGGTCAACACATGGGTGAGTTAGGGCATGTGGCAGAGCTCATTTGTCAGCTCCAGCTTCTCCTTTTCCTTGTCATCTGGCCTCTGGCAGGTCATGTCCACCTGAAGCTGTTTGAATTCCCTTACAGCTCCCAAAAAAACCAGAGGACTTCAAGCATATGTACTTTCTGGGTAGTTTATCTACTTCTTTCCCCCCTCTTTGCTTTTTAAAAAGTGTATTCTGGGGTACCCTTTCTTTCAACCAAATTTGGAGGATACAAGGGCTTACCATTTCATGGTATTTTCTCCTTTGACCTAAGCATATCTAGGTCTAGGAACCTTTTTACGGGTCTGACTTCTTCCCAGCTCTGATATGAGTCAATGCAAACCTAGTGCTTCTGGATAGGGAATCAGAACCCAGAATTTTGCAGCTGTGCATCCAAACACACAGTGCAGAGACTGGAGTGAGTGCTGAGACCAAGCATGTGTGATCTCTGTATCAGAGGTGCTGGAATAATCGATGGGTCAGAGAGGTGAGATGGTGGAGTTGCTCTTTATGTGTGAGAGCAACTAGAATGTATCATCCTCTACCTGAGGGTGATGAACCAGTGAGAGTTTATGGGTGGGAATTAAGGGGCAGGCTAACACAGGTGACAGTGTGGTGGATGTTTGCTATAGGCCACCTGACCAGGAGGGGAAAGTTGATGAGGGTTTCTTTGGGTAACTGGAAATAGCTGCATGGTCACAGGCCCTGGTTCTCCTGGACCACTTTGACCACCCTGTTTGTTGCTGGGCCAACATGGCCTGGCACACACAGTCAGGAAGTTCCTGCAGATCGTTGAAAATAACTTTTGATGCAAGTGGTGGAGGAGTTGACAAGAAAAGGTGTGTTTCTGGACCTTGTACTAACAAACCAGGAGGGACTGGTTGAAGATAAAAAGGTTGGGGGAATTCAGGATCCTGCTTGGGAGAAGCAAAACAGTAAGCAGGGCTAGAACCTTAAACTTCCAGAGAGCTAACTTCAGCCTCTTCAGAGACCTGCTTAGGGGAATCCCATGGGATAGTGCTATAGAAGAGAAGGGAGTCCAAGAGAGCTGGTCAGTATTTAAGCACCACTTCCTCCAAGCTCAAGACAAGTATACTCCCATGATGATGAAATCAGGCAAAGGAGCAGGAGACCTGCATGGACAAACAGGGAACTCCTGCTAAATCTCAAAGGCAAGATAGAAATGTATGGGATGTGGAAAAAGGGGCAGGCCATGTGGGAGGACTGTAGAAACACTATCAGAGTATGCAGGGATGCAGTGAGGAAGGCAAAGGCCCACTTGGAATTAAATTTGGCAAAGGACAACAAGAAGGGCTTCTACAAGTAGACCAGCAGCCAAAAGATTAGGGAAAATGTGGGGCTGCTGCTGAATCAGCTGGATGTCCTGGTAATGAAAGACAGAGAGACCTTCTCTGCCTCAGTCTTAACTGCTTAGGATGGCTCTGAGGAGTTCCAGCAGGTTTGCTGATGATATGAAATGGAAGAGGGGAATATCTGATACACCTGAAGACTGCCCTGCTGTTCAGGAGGGCCTCAATAGGCTGTAAACTTGGGTAGAGAGAAACCTAATGAGGTTCAACAAGAGCAAGTGTAGGGACCTGCTCCTGAGGAATAACCTCAAGCACCAGCACAGACAGGGCTGACCTCCTAGAGAGCAGTTCTGCCAAGAAGAACCTGGGAGTATTGGTGGATGACAAGTTGACCAGGAGCCAGCAGTGTGTCCCTGCAGTCAGAAGGGTCAATGAGATCCTGGGGGTGCATCGGGAAGAGTGTGGCCAGCAGGAGGTGATCTTTCCCCTCAGCCCTAGTATGGCCACCTCTGGAGTGCTGTGTCCAGTTCTGGGCTCCTCAGTACGAGAAAGACATGGAACCACTGGAGAGGGTCAGTGGAGAGCCACGAAGATCACTGGAATTCTGAAGCAACTCTCTTATGAGGAGAGACTGCAAGAGCTGGGCCTGTTTAATCTAGAGATTGAGGGGATCTCATTAATACATAAAAGTATCTCCAAGGCAGGTGCCAAGAGGATGATGCCAGTCTCTTTTCAGTGGCATCCAGTAACAGGACAAGGAGCAATGGCCATAAACTAAAAGACAAAAAGTTTTATCTCAACATAAGGATGTGTTTTATCTCAGTTTTATCTCACNTCTTATGAGGAGAGACTGCAAGAGCTGGGCCTGTTTAGTCTAGAGATTGAGAGGGGATCTCATTAATACATAAAAGTATCTCCAAGGCAGGTGCCAAGAGGATGATACCAGTCTCTTTTCACTGGCATCCAGTAACAGGACAAGGAGCAATGACCATAAACTAAAAGGCAAAAAGTTTTATCTCAACATAAGGAAGAACTCTTTACATTGTGGATGGCAGAGGACTGGAACAGGCTGCCCAGGAAGGTTGTCGAGTCTCCCTCTCTGGTGATATTCAAAACCCACTTGGACGCATTCTTGTGTAACCTATTCTATGTGACCCTGCCTTATCAGGGGGTTTGGACTGGATAATCTCCAGAAGTCCCTTCCAGCCCTAATGATTCTGTGAGTGCTGGCACAGAAGAGTGAGTGGAAAGTTCTCAGGGTTTGTGTCTGTCAGACAAATGCAATAATCTCTGTAATGAGTTCAGCAAAACAGGCTTCTTCAATAAGACCCCAGTGGCAGATGTGTCAAATGTCGGGTGTCTTCCCAGGGTTCCAAGTTGGGTTTTTTCCTCCCCCACTTCTGCTTTCTCTTCCTCTCTGGCAGAGTCCACCTCTTCTTTTGCACCTACCAGTTATAGCTGGAAGAATGAAAACCCTCTTGCTGGTAGATTTTGGTCCCCTGAGGCTGAATGATTTCTGCTCCAGGGCTGGAACTCTCGACTTACCACAGTCCCTTTTGTGGGCCGTCACGTAAATTGTCCGTGAGCAGGCTTAAATGAAAAGCTGAGGCTCACAAGACAAGTTCTCAGTGGGATCCCTATGCTCTGCAGCTGTGAAGACTTAATTTAGGAGTCAGAATTAATAATGCGGGCTAAGTCATAGAGACAGTGACTTGCTCAAAATCAGCTTTCTGAGCACATAAGCTCAGAGTTTGCTTCTCAAGGACTACATACAAACTGATGACTGTGATACTTGACTACTGAAATAATGTATGTATACCTCCCTGGGAGAGGAGTAAATTGTATATTATAATGTTTTCACATGAAAATGAAGATTTACCATAACCACCTTGGGGGTTGCTTTACTTCCTCTGTTTCTTTTCCATCCCACTGTTTTTGTTGTCTTTTCTTTAGCTCATGTTCTCTTTTGTCTGTGCTCCTCTGCATTCATAGAAGTCAGAGACATGAGAGCAGTACGATTGCAGGAGTATCCTTTTCCCTCTTTTATTCTCTGGAAGGGGGTTTGATACAAATGAAAGAGTAGACTGTGAAATGGATTATCACATTTAGGTTTAGAATGAAATAGCTCTGTATCAATCCCACCTTTCCCATTCAGTCTCTGTGTTGATTTGACACCCTGCTCTAAAGGCAGAATTTAGATAGTTCACAATGTCTGAAAATTTGAGTGCTTTCAGGTGTATTTCAGTGAAGTCACTATATTCCAAGCAATAAAAAACTATCAGAACCTGCAAAGACCAGGCAGAAAAGTTCTTCCTCACAGAATTAGTATTACTTAAAAACAAACAAACAAACAAACAAAACCAGAGCGCCACGTTCAAACCATGTTTTGCTTAACTGCATTAACCCTCATCTGCTTGTAAAATGTGCTTTCATCCTCAGTTTTTATTTCCTGAATATCTGAACAGAGACACCAGATGTGTACAAACTGAGCAATGGTCTAAAGTGAACAAACTTTAGACCAGGGGCTGTACTTAAACCACAGGCTGAGACGATTCAGTTGCACATGGTGTTTGTTTCATCCAGTTCCTGTTAACTACAACCATAGATTACGTATAGAGTCTTGAGAATTCTAAAATTAAAAGGTATTCTATGCAATTTATGTTAATAATTACTAAAAATCATGTTGAATTCAAAGGTAGAACTGTGTTCAAATAGAATCAGGAATATTTTTGAGGTCAATGCACCTTGACTTAAAAAACACACACAATAACAAGAATACAAAAAAACCCCCAATGAAAGTACATAAAATCTAGTATTTACTAATTCAAGCTAACAAAAGAAACAAGATACATCTTGTATACAATTTATCTTTCCTGCACAGGATTTCATGTGGAAATTGAAATTGAGCAGTTAATAAGAACAATCATTCATAGATCACTTAGGCTGGAAAAGACCCCTAATGTCACAGAGTCACTGCCAAGTTCACCACTAAACCATGTCCCTAAACACCATGTCTACACGATCTCCAGGGATGTTGACTCAACCACTTCCCTGAGGAACCTGTTCCAGCACTTGAGAAGTCTGTCAGTGAAAAATATTTTCCTAATAATGAATCTAAATTTCTCCTGGTGCAATTTGAGCCTTTTTCCTCTCATTTTATTACATTCGAACATGTGTATCTAACAAACATTCATACAAATCTGTGAATGGTCCTGCAAGAGACATAAGGACAAGTAGAGTTACAGGGAAAAGTGCCCCAGCAAATAAGTATAAAGTTCTGAATGTGCAGTTGGGCCAAGAGTGGCATCACACAGTCAAAACTTCTTATTTCCAGTCAGAAATCTAGTTGCTATATTCTGTACTAAATCAAGCATACTAATCATCTGGGTGGGAAGCTGCTAAATATAGAATTGTAAAAACCAGTAGGATAGATCAGAAATAAATGATCAGTGTCGGAGGAGGAGCAGAGCTCAAGCTAAAAACTACTTTTTCCCTCTGCAGTGATCTGCAGATCCACCGGAACACCTGACTGATAATTCTGTGGTTTGCAAAGACACCAAAACTCATTTGGTTTTTCATGCTTCCAGAATTTTGACAACAGAAATGAGACAGTCTGTTTAATTTCCTGTGTGAGAGAGATAAACAATGCTCTTTTGACATACTACACAGTCTGTTACTTTAGCATCTGATAGTGCCATTCACATTGTACCTTAGGCCAGCTGTGTAATTATGACAGGAGCAAATACTTTAAAAACTGAATTTTGATGATTTGTTATTCTGAAATACAGCAGTCTAAAGGCAAGGTAAGAAATATTTCAGATTGGCAGCTCACACCATGTTTAATACCTTATCTGAGTCTTTTAATCTGGTTGATTAAACAGAATACTAAAAGGATTAATCATTAAGGCTCCTAAAATAAACTTGTATATCATTCATGGAAGAATAGAAGCTTCACCATCAAGTGGCTGCCAGTGAGGGTCAAAGGTCTCCTGTTGACAGGGCTCGATCACTGACCAGGCAAGTGCAGGCAGAGCACATTTTAATTTTAGGATTTTGACACTGTAATGCTTAGTCCATGGTTGCAGTTAGCAGGAACTGAATCAAACAACTCTCTGTGTGCAATCTAATCTCAGACTCCAGAAGGTACACGTCCTGGTCTCGTCACTTCAGCGCATCACCCACTTGGTGCATATCTGGTGTCTCTGTTCAGATATTCAGGAAATAGGAACTGAGGATGAAAGCAAATTTTACAAAGGTGCTTTTCTTATAACCTACTGAGGGTTAATACACCTAAACAAATAGCCTGGCCTGAACACAACGCTCTGTTTTATTGTAAGTAGTAATAATCCTGTGGGGAAAAACTTAGCTGCCTAATCTCTGCAGGATCTTCCTAAACTTTTTAGTCTCTTCTTGTTTTTATTGAAATACACCAGGAAGACACTCTGTGTTTAGGGCATTTATGAAATCTTAAAGCTCCCTAGCCTGAACAGAATTCTGTAATTCTGGGGAGAATGCAGAAACAAGTGGTGCTTCCTCTGCCTGCATTTTATCTAGAGTGCCTGCCTTTGTCTGCTGTGCAACTGAAGTGTGCAAATAGCTTCATAGAAATAATTGTTCATTTTTATTTAGTATACAAAGATAAATGAGCACTGAAAGCTTGTGGAAGTGCAGAATAAGGTTGGGTTTTGCTATGAATATACACATAAGGATCCCAACCGTACCTTCAGATAGTTAGTTGGACCAAATCTCTAATTTCTTAAAGTTGTCTAGTGTAATACTTTCACTATAGAACTCTGTAGAACTGTAGTGCAGTGACACAGGATAACTCATAATCTGTCTAATGGAGAAAAATAGCTATGGACAGATGTCAGAATAATTAGTGTTAAGTAAATTTGATTTGTTCATTTAACAAATTGAATTGTTTCATCTCATTAGAGTGTGGCATAAATGTGATTAGGGATGTTCAGAGAAGAAAACTATTCCTTTTTCCCCACCACTAAATTAATGAAAATATTAAGGAAAATGTACACTCAGAGTACGCGACACATGCTGAATTTTGCAGCCTCCATTACAGCATGAGTCTCCTGGGCTTTTTGGGCTGACTGATGCACCATCCTCCTCAAGGCCCCCACAATACTCTCTGGAGAAGACTATCTTACCTGTTCTGCTCCACATCTGCACAAGAAACTCTCCTTTCTCTGTTAGATGGGGACTTCTCAGCTAGGTGTGTAAGGCGGTGTCACTGCTTTCTGCAACCCTGACGAAGTGGTACAAAATGGAAAACTGTTCAAAAATCTAGTACCTTTCCAATTTTTTTTACTATTTCCTTCCTTATGCAGTGGCTTAAGAGGTTAGGGTTCTTAAAGTTTACTGATAAATGCAGAAATATGTAAAAGTCAATTTCTTGGGGTTACACAGAAAATACTTTGTGAAATCTACCTGACGCCTCTCTGTCCTTTGCACTGGATCCTTTTATAAATTATATTGGTTTTACTCGGTTCTGACTTCCATTTATTGCTTTTCTTGAATATTTTAGGAGTGAAGCTGGCAATATATATACTGAATAAGTTATATTTACATGATTTTAATTTTTTTTTCCTGTACTCCAGAAACCTTGCTGAAAAATGCTTTGATGCTTCTGGTTTTACCAATGTTACTGCATCTCACTTTGGTTCCCTGTGAAACCACACTTTGATGACATAGAAGTAACAAGGCAGAGCGGCAAATTCTTGGTAAGGCAAGAGTTCAGACCCTTGAGGTGTTTGTTGGGGTACAAATATATTGAGAAAACTTGAAACAAACATTCAAAGTAAAGTGTGAGAGAAATTCTGTCCCTATCTTTGTATAATGTTGCTTTATCCCAGACTAGAGTGCCGATGTAGAAAACCTCGGACCTGTGTAGCCATGGTTGTCGTGTTCCCAATTTCGTGTCCAAGTTGTATTCCCCTGAAAGGGTGTTGCAGTGAGGTGGGGTCCAGCCTCTTCTCTCAAGTAGCACGTGACAGAACAAGAATGGCGTCAAACTGTGCCAGGGGAGAGTCAGATTGGGTATGAGGCAAAATTTGATCGGGTGGTCAGACGTTGGAACAGGCTGCCCACCATCTCTCAAAGTGTTCAAAAGGCATGTGGATATGGCGCTTGGGGATGTGGTTTAGTGGTGGACTGGGCAGTGCTGCATTAACAGCTGGACTCTATGGGCTTAGAGGTCTTTTCCAACCTAAACTATTGATTCTGTGATAATGACTATGTATGTTAATCATGTTCAGTGTGGGCAAACTCAGAAGTTAACTCCCCAAGTCCCATAAAGAGTCTACCTTCTAGCTAAGTTGCATCTGTTTTACTGTATCCTTCAATTCTCTTTTTTCTATTTTGTTTCACTGGAGTTTTTGTATTTCTTGTACCCCATTTGTTCTGTATTTTGTAAGCTTCGTGGGCAGGTGTTCTCTCCACATTTCCACAATGCCTGGCAGGGACTCAATTGGGAGTCCAAGTTCTACAGGATTGTTGTTAAGTACAATGGTAATCTGGTTCTCCTGAACCGCTTCATCCAAAGTGTTAGCTGTAACGTCACCAAATGTATGGTTAACTGCATGTATAAAGTTTAATAGTAAAGTGATTGTGTGTGTTGTGATCTATAAATCACATCACAGCAAGAAGTATGAATTTGCTTTGGTCCCAGGCAGCGATGTCAGATTCCAGCACATCTCTGACTGCAAATAGCTGAGCATTGCAGAACAGATTCACTGACTCAACTCCCATTGGAATTAAGAGAAAACATCTTGTGGTCACCCTAATCTATTTTTCATATCTGTGGCTTTAAATCATGACACAATAACTTGTACTCTGTCAAAATGTGTTTAATTTCACAAAAGAAATCTTAAAACATTAATTACTAAAAGACCTCATGGCTTCCTCTTGCTACTGTAGCACAAGCGTAAACCTTCACTAGTTGTAAGTTACAACAGTTAAATAGAGACTGTTCACAAAGCACGGAGTAGTTGAGGTAGGAAGGGATCCCTGAAGTTCATCTGATTTAACCTCCCCTGCTCCAAGTGGCATCAGCTAGAACAAGTTACCTGGGACTGTGTCCTGATGAGTTTTGAATATATGCAAGGATGGAGACTCCACCACCACTCTTGGCTTTCTGTTCCGGTGTTTGATCTCCCTCATCGTACCAGATTCTTCAGTGCAATATCTGCGTTCTTCCTGTGTTCCCCTGGCTGCTTTCATTAGCGTACAGGCACTGCAGAGCTGCCTGGTCGGGTTGATTTCACAGGAAGAGTAGAAGTGCTCTGCCCATGACCCTTTCCTAGATGCATACCCTCATTTCTGTGAACACACTGTATGTGATCATCCTTGATCCCTCTCCTCACCACATGACCCTCTCCTGGTCATGGCACCCTGCAGTCTTTGCACCACCACTGCCACCCCATCACCACTGGTTTAAAGCTCTCATCGCCAGGTTGTTGTCAGGGTTGCTTTTGTCCCATTTTTCATTCTTACTCAAGGCAGCCAGAGATGAGTGGGGCCACATGCAAAGCCATATGTGACTTAGATGCAAAAGTACTGATAAAATGGGAGAATGAGGAATGTTTGTGTGAAGAGCAGTGATAGGAGAGGAAAAAGTGAAAAGGCAGTTAGTAGGGAAATAGCCCTCTCTCCATTGAGAAAATAATTCAACAAAAAGGACAAGCAATTGTATGCTTATGGCATTTATTTAATCTTTCAAATCTTTGATGAGAAATACCTGTATTTTGAAAATCTCAGCTGTCTGTTGTTGACAGAATTTGGTTGAATTTGTGTCTGTGTGTGTAGGCACATGCATGTGCCAACATAGATGGCCAAAGAAAATACTTCTTGTTTGACTCTACTTAAAAAAGAAGAGAATCCACAATATGTAAGACCCACCCTGTATATGATCACCAAACTGAAACATTCATACAGCATTTTTTCCCACAGCATTTTAAAATTATGAACAACAAATATAGAGTAAAATTCTGTCCTTCATCCCTGTGATGGACAGCTTATTCCAGACTCTAATAATCTTTCTTGGACCCATGTGTCAGATTAAATGGTAGAAATGCCAACTGGATGATAAAGTAGTATCATTTCTGGAAGTATTGGCTTTTTAAGTTATCTTCAATGGGATGCTTTACTGCAGGCATGTGCATACATTAGATAACCTTGGCATGCAAAGAGTATTTTAAGACCCACATAATTTTGAAACACCCTTTACTATTTAGTGAAAGTCATGATGCATTCCATACACATAAGATCAGAGGCAGACCTTCCAGGCTTGTTTTATTTCTTGGGATGGATGCCAAATTGGGAGCCCACAGTGATGCATTTTGTTTTTCTGCAGACAGGGGCACAACAAGCTTCTCTGTGTTCTTCCACTGACATCTGAGCCCTGGTGTTGGGCAGCCACCTCACATAGGTTCCGAGGGGAATAATAAATACAACAGTCTTCACATGCTTATCTTTTAATCTGAGATTTCCAAAACAAATGCTGCCAACTAATAAGGCATGCTGGTATGGATTCTGGGATCTTGAAGTGTGATGTCAGAAAATTCACTTTAGTAACTAAACTCCAGCACCTGGTGCTACCAGTACTGCTGTTAAACCACAGGCAATACCACCCATAACTACTTCTGTTCTCTCTTTCTATCTACTGATGATACCAAAAGAAAGAGAAAAAGCTCCTTCCTTAAGCTTTATGTTTAATGAACGTCATTTTATATCCACATATCCACAAAATAAAACATTTAGAGATTATGTAGTAAACAGCATGCTTACAGATTTTCACACTGAGCTAGCTGCTGCTTAGAAAGAGAAAGAAGTGCATGTAAGATTAGATTCAAAATAATCCCGTGAAATGTATCTGTCCCCTTTATGCAGCAACCTGCTACATGGGGGTGAGGAGAAAAGCAAATCTCGGCCTTGATGTCAAAACAATCTTTTCAACATACTTTTAGTATGTTGACTTGTAGAACAAGCGAAGCATGAAAACAAAAGCACAGAGCCCTCAGTAGTGGTAGTGAATATTTTATCTTACCAACAGAAAGCAACAAGAGATTAAATCCTTAACACATATGCTGTGCTGACAGTGTACTCACATAGTGACAGTAATGGTATTTTGCAATCCCAGCTGCACTCGAGCCTGTACCGTAAAAGCACACATTCCTCGGAATGCATGTTGCTCCTCTTGCCCTTTACTGGCTCTAAGCCAGATGAAGGAGCTTCTCTCTGTTGCTCGTGTTGGCCTCTATAAATGGATGTTCAAACAATTATTTCTTTTCTCTGATGTGAAATTGGAAAGATTTTGGCATCATTTTCACAGCGCTGAAAAGTAGCTTTAGGTGACTTTAGCTTTTTGTGTATAAACCAACATTTCTGACCTTTTAGAAATATCCAGTGTAAATGCCATTCTAAAATTCAGTGACTGGATCCTCGTAGAAACATTGGAGCAGGAGTACCACTGTTGCTGCTGTGTTGTTGTTTGAGCGTAGTTGGTAAGAATATTTAGAGGATGATTCAGTGCTAGGAGTAGCAAGTTTTCACCACTTTCTGCCAGTGATCATTTCGACTAAAGAGTTATTGAGCTGATTACAGGTAAGAAAGATGCTTCTCTGGGAATGTGTTTGAATGTGCATGCTCTCCAGTTTTTTCTAGCACCCACTCATTTGTTGTTCTCTCCCAACTGAGGGATCAGATTCAGAGGGTATTGCAGAATGTTACTTATAAATTGTGGAGTTACTGCTTCATCCTGTCATCGTTAATGTCAGTCCAGCCTTCACTACTCAGCTTTTTCTCCTGTCTTTTGTCAACTTGTAAAGATTTTACATCCCCTCTTAAGATTGTTCCCCATCACTGCATCTATTCTCAGTCCAGGTCTTTTGTGTGAAATCCAAATAGTCCTACACCGACTTCTTGTTTCCTACTTCATATTTGAGCAATTCAGGGTCTTTTGGGTGATACACAAGTGCAATTACTTAGTAGCATTTCAAGACATCTCGGCACTGCTTTGGAGAGAGAGCTTTGAAGAATTGTGGGTGATGAGCTTTAAAGAAAGTAAAGAAGCAGTATGGATTGTGATGTGGTAAAGGAGGGATAAACAGAAGATGCAAATTAAATCCTGGAATATGCATAGTTCCTGCTAAATGTGACCAGTTGGATTCTGTGCTATCCTGAAGTAAGAGCAGCAACTGGGTCACTTCCAGCTCAGTTTCATTCTTAGGTTTGATGTCCCATTTCACAGCTGCTGCCAGGCTGTGTGGCACCCTCTCCATCTCCCGCAGCCAAACCCACAGCAGAGCCTCCAACAACTCCAGGGTCCTGGGTGAACTCTGGTTTTAGCTCAGACCCAGCATGCCCACCTTCCTGCAGATGTCACTCATCAGGAAGGCAGGCACAGAACACAAGTTTTTCTACCCTTAGAAGTGGGGCTGTTCAAGCATATATTCCCAATATAACTTTAATCCAGTTAGTTGGGGTACTAGAGGCAAATGAATCTCCATAGCACACAATTTGTTTTCAAGCACCCAAACCTTACTTGGGTGCTTCCTGCAGGCTAGATTCTCAACTCCCACATATTCATTGCTATTGCTACCTAGGCTTGGTGAACTCAAATTGGGAATTATCCACATTACTGCAATCACATTTCTGACTGTACTGTAAATGTCCATTTTATCCTCACACTATAGGGATTTTATACTAGCAACATTATGTAGATGGGCCAAAATAATAAACAAACCAATTGCAAATAAGTTTCTTTAGTAAGTTGCTAAAATGTAAATTGCCATTTATCCAAAAGACCTGATTTCCCTTCCAGTGTCCATTTTTATGTAGGATATAGATTAAACACCTAGAAATTTCTGAAAATGGTAACACACTGGTTTTGTTCCCATTCATTCACTGACTAAACCCTCTTGAAATATCAACATGGCTTCAGTCCTAATTGTAGTTTAAGTTCTTTCCCCAAACATCTATCAAGCAAATATACACCTAAAATGACAGGGGAAAATAATGTCACTGAAATTTTTCTTGGGGCTGAGAGAATAGGCTTGTTTGTCATCTAATCATCTAACGATGTCCTACATTTATTATAATCTTAAAATTCTGTTTTACAGATAAACTTTCTGGTTAAACTTCAGATGCTTTTGTTTGAATAGCCTCAACTTCCCTATGGACTCAACAGATGTATCACAAAATGGCATTGCTCACTGGGAACGCAGATCCTGAGTTCAGCTCCTACTCCTTCAACAACTTGGAACACTTGTGTGAAGTGCAAACCAAGAAAGGATTCTTCTACAAAAAGGCCAAACTTCTGCATCCTGGTGAAGACTTGTGCTGCTTAGCCCGCCTGGATGACCGGTCAAGGTTTGTGATCATCAATGTAGGTGGTATAAGATACAAAGTTCCATGGACCACCTTGGAGAACTGCCCCTTGACCAGGCTTGGGAAACTAAAATCCTGCAACAATTACGATGAGATCATGAACATCTGCGATGATTATGATGTTAGCTGCAATGAATTTTTTTTTGACCGTAATCCTAGTGCCTTCAGGACGATCATGACTTTCCTGACAGCTGGGAAGCTGAGGCTTCTCAGGGAGATGTGTGCGCTTTCCTTCCAGGAGGAACTTGTGTACTGGGGGATAGAAGAGGACCACCTGGAGTGGTGCTGTAAAAAGAGGTTGCGACAGAAGGAGGAAGAGGCAGCTGAGGCCAGACTATTTGAAAGGGAGATGGTATTTAGTGAAACTGCGCAACGTGCCTTCCAGGACAGTAGCCGATTGAGTTTGTGCATGCGAAAGCTCAGGGATATGGTGGAAAACCCCCACTCAGG
The DNA here is from genome assembly GCA_013399695.1 of Formicarius rufipectus. Taxonomy (NCBI): domain Eukaryota; kingdom Metazoa; phylum Chordata; class Aves; order Passeriformes; family Formicariidae; genus Formicarius; species Formicarius rufipectus. The sequence continues at coordinate 279,266 of VXAU01002358.1, read as the reverse complement.
CATTCCTGGAAAGATCTTTGCTTGCATTTCAATCTCTTTTGTTGCCATCACTGCGGTCAGCCTCTGCATCAGCACCATGCCAGATGTCAGAGAAGAAGAAGATCGGGTGAGTGCAGCTCTTCTCAGAGTAAAGCGTGTTTTGCATTATTGTCTCCTCAGGGAAGGTGATAGGCAAAATCACTCCAGAAAATATGCAGGTATTGCATTCAGTGTGTATGATGTGGAGGGCTGTCTGGGGTAGGGCACAGAAAGCATTATGTCACTTGAAAATGGGGAAGATTGGGCCAAATGCTGCTGTGCCAGAACAGTTTTGTCTGTTCACACCAGCAGATATCTTTACCCAACAGATTTCTTTTCCAATATTTCTAACCAGGTGACAAACTGGCTGTTGTGGGGATAAAAAATGGCCTTGCTTGTGGCTTAATGTTTTGAGGTTAGCTTTAGCACTATCAGAGCAATCTTCCCTAAGGATAATTTAACAATTTGAATGGACTCTCAGTGCTTCAGTGTAAAATCTGTATCTAAAGTATTTTGATGTTACAGGGTGAGGTAAAGGCCAGGGAAGCTGAGGCAGCAACTTAACATCAGAAACAGAACAATTGCCCCAGTTTTCAAATGTGTTTAGTATTCTCAAGCATAAGCTGTTGATGATTCATGCCCTTGAAAATCCAGTCTTACATATATTTTGTTTATTCTTTAGTTCACCAAATTTCCTAAGCGTTTAGTCCTGATTTTTGTGCAAGCAGTTCACTTTCCTAGGATTAGTAGGTCAGTGAGAGCTCATCTGAAAAATGACAGAGAAGGACATTCACATTTTCTTATGTATGTGCTGAAATGCAGTCTAAGGGGTTTGAGGGGTGGGGATGTTTTGAAGAGTTCATGGCCTCTTCAGTTTTACCCAAGTTTGAGCTTGACACTAAACATTTGGGCTAATTTCCCAGCCCCATGATCATTAAATGTGGTTGTGAACTTCAGCTACTAAGACAGTACTTCATCCCATGAAGTTCTGCCTCTCAACTGAGTGCTGAGCTGTCCTGGAATCAGCACTCTTCCTGTGTGCCATCATCCAGAGGCTGGATGGCTCATCCCCTACTGCCACTAGCAGAAACGAAGGTAATTTACTGTTTCATTGCATTGAAAGTAAAATGCATGCTGATGGAAAATGGGTCCAGCCACTCCAGAGAGACCCCTCCGTTTGACTGAGCACCTCAGGTACAGTTAAATCCACCCTTTGCTTGCCAGGTCTTCTCAGGTTACAAATCAACTGAGTCTTTTGATTTGGAATCAAACTCATTTAGTAGAAGCCAAGAAAAAAGCTAAAACATTTGGTATGTTTATTGATATATGATTTATCATAAGATCTCTATTTTAAAGGCTTTTCATGGTTTAAAATTTGAGAATAGTAGTATTGGGTACTAATTAACAGTGAACAATTGCTTTTAGAATTACAAGAGTTTAGACATCTTATATTGTTATTAATAGTCTGAACATAAATAGGCACTCATATTAATAGGCCAATTATGTTTTGTTGGGTGGAACAGGGTAATGATAAGGATAGAGCAAGCATATGAGAGAAGCCTGGATTTCTTGGTAAGCTAGAACCATTAGAAGTAGCACATTTTCATAGTCAAATACAAAACTGTGCAATAAAGATGAATGCAGACTTGCTCTTGTAAAAGCATAGAGTCTGATTCCCAGAATGAGACTCTAGATAGGATTTAGGGTACAAGCAACTGTACATTTCTATTGCAGCATAAGGTCAGAAGGGCTAATGACGCTGTTGAATATCTAAGCTGGGGGGGAGTGATGATTAGAGCTGGAAGATTTTTTGTGCCTGTATGCAGCATTGGCGAGACTGACATGAGGATACTGCAGTTGGTTCTCACAGTCCTATTTTTAATGGTGTTTTGAAAAACTGAAAGAGAGCGAAGAAACCTGTAAATCTTAGACACCTGCAGAAAATGCCATACAATAAGAAACGTCAACATTTCATTTAATTTATGTTATTGGAAGGAAGGTGAGTGGATTAAGCACATAAGTGGTTTTTTATGAGAGGAGGAGAAGTGTATCATCTAAAAGACCTTTAAATTAAGCAAGGAGATGATGCGTGGATAAAAGCTGAATCCTGAGAAATTCATATGGGAAACTATATACCGATATTAATACCACAGTGATTAATTACTAGGACAGCTCTAGGAAGAGAATTAGTGGATTTTGTGGTTTTAGGCTTTTTCAATTCAAAGCTCAGTGCCCTTCTGGAAGGTAGCCTTAAGTTAAACACACTCTACTTCAATCAAAAGTAAATTACCAATCGCAGATCAAGTTACAAAGGTGAAATTCTTGCAATACAGAGAAGATCAAAATAAATTATCCAACATTTTTCTGTGTCCTTAAATTCAAAAAGCACAGGGCTCCTGTAAATAGTCTTTGTTCTGCCCTTTTCACAGGGAAGGTCTGTGGAGAGGTTGGCAATGGTAATTTTGAAGCTGACTCTTGCACAGAGGACAGATGAAGGATCACTTCTGCCTGGACAAGGAGTCAGGCATCTGCCCGGACAAGGAGTCAGGCATCTGCCCACAGGGAATCACTTGCAGAGTCAGAGACCCAGGCTGCAAACTCCTTGCATGTACTCTCCATGTGGCTTAGTGCAGCTCTCCAACTAACAGGTGTGGAGAGAAGAGAGCTTATGTGAGTTCAAATTCCTGTTAATCATCCTGACCTATATCCCCAGTATCTAGATTAAAATTTGGGCCCAGGGACAGCTCTTGGCTCTGGCTTTGCAGCTCCAAACAAGTAGAAAATGGATGTACCTCCTTCCTGACTAAGGAGCAAATAAATAGTAAATATTAGTAAATACTAATTCAAGGACATGCCATACTCAGTGTGTACGTTTTCCAGACTTTCTGGCTGGCATTACTGGTTTTATGGTTCTGTGTCAGAGCTGTCGAGGGTGCTCTGGCCTTTTCCTTGAGCTGATGTTTTTACAGAAAACAAAAGCTCTATGCACTATCTGTCCTGTTATTGCTTCAGGGAAAGACAGAGGAACCAATCATGGAAAAAAAACATGTTGGAAAGCAATTTACCCTACTCCAATCCTTTAATGCCATCTGAATGGACCAGCTGTTACACCCAGTGGTGTCCTACAGAGGTGTGAACGACCTCACACAAGATGCAAGTGTGAGACCTTGAAAGTTAGAACTAATTACCAAGTGGGTGAGGAAATTATTTTGGGTGCCTGCCTGTCTCTTTTAAAATATAGAAGAAGACTCAATCATACATTTTGTTAACTTTATTAAATGCTACAGATATTCTGGATGTCAGTGGCAATCCATAGTGGTTTAACAAGAATGGGAAGGATTGTGTTCCCCTGTACTATAAATGTCTTGTTCTTACTAATGGTCACCTTGATTTACCTAGTGTTACTCATTTTTGAAAGTGATACTATATATTTCAGATGCTGCAGAATTGTCAGTAAAACTAACAGAATCAGGTCCTAAATTGTGTTTTACTTACTGAACTAGGACATATATTTTGTCAATTTTTTTCTCATTTAGCTTTTATTTACTGATTAAGTTAAATAAAATTTACTGATCTGGCTTCTTCTGGAAATTTCAGGAAAGGGACACTTCAAATGTATAAAGACAGTAAACCTTTGAGGACAGTCAGGTTCTTCCATGTAAAGTAATAAACAAGGATAATTTTTTATTTCAAAATTTTTAGAATGGGAGTTTTCTATGTGAGATTTAGATATAATGGTGAAAAGTCTTCTCTAAAGGCAAATTCTGCTGAGAGAGAATCATAGCAGGAGCCCTCAGACATTGACTTCTTTCAAGACCACCACAGAAGTCATCTCCAAGACATAAAAATAGCCAGAGGCTTACAGTATCCTTAAGGCATTTCAGGCATATGATACTTTTAGGTGGGCTTCTCAACTCTCTAATCAAATGGAGTGTCTCAAGGAAACCAGCTAATACCTCAGAGGAATCTTAGACCAGTTGGACATACATTACAGCAAAAGCTTTAAACGCACAGTAAAAGCAAAACAACCAAAAGACATTGAGAGATTCACCTGAAAGCCAGATGGTCATCACACTAAACTCTTTTTTTTTTTTTTCTTGGTGGAAACAGAAATATCGACCATTTCTATCTGAAGAAGAAATCTTCTTTCCTTTTGTTAGAAAGTCTTCTTCATCACAGAAGAAAGGGTGGTGAACTCAGACATTAACATCAAGCATTTTGTCCTGATTCACAAAACCATTTATAGGCCTGAGTAACCCTGAGCTCAGTCATTTTTAGTACCACAGCGTTAAACAGGAGAGGCTGGATGGTGGAACAGGCTCCCCAGGGAAGTGGCCACAGCACCAAGCCTGGCAGAGCTCAAGGAGCATTTTGGACAATACTCTTGGGCACAAGGTGTGATTCCTGGGGACAGTCCTGTGCCAGCCCAGGAGCTGGACTCGGTGATCCTTGTGGGTCCCTTCCAACTTGGCATATTCTGTGATTCTGTGTTGGGGAAAGCTAGCCTAATTAAAATACTGTGATAGGGAGTTGCAGTTCAATAACCTTCAGCTGAAGAACATTACAACAAGGAGAGATTTATAAATAATGAAGTTAATAATAGTTCATAAAGAAGGCAGAACTATTTAACCCTCTAAGCTTAATTTACACACTGTTCTTCAACTTTCATAATGCTGAGGGTGGGGAATAGATAAATTGTGAATATGCGTTTTAAACAATCTGGTGACTAAAGATTTCATTTCACAAAAGGACACACAAAAGTAATCTCAGACAAGATTAAGAGGGTCTTGTATAATGATTCTCAATTGCTTTTCATAGACAAGCCAGTGCCATAAAGGGTGATGAGCAGACAGTAAAGTGGATTGAAAACTGACTGAATGGCCGTCTCTTGAGTGTGGTGATCAGTGACACAAAGTCTAGTTGGAGGCCACTAACCAACTAACCCAGGAGTCTGTACTGGGACCAGTCCTGTTAGAATCTTTCTTATTGGTCTGGAGGATGAAGCAGAGTGTACCAGCAGCAGGTTTGCTTATGACAGAAACTTTGGATGAGTGACTGATAGGCCAGAGCTTGGCAGGCTGGAGAAATGGACTCAGGAAGCCTGTGGAATCTCAGAAAGCTCAGCAAGGAGGAATGTTCCTGCCCTTGGCAAGGAACAGCCCCACACACCAGTACCTGCTGGGGATACGCCGATGGAAAGGAGCTTTGTAGAAAAGGACCTGGGCACTTCTGGTGGACACCAAATTTGCATAAGCCAGTGATGTGCCCTTGCAGCAAAGAAGGCTACTGGTATCCTGGACTGTGTTAGGCAAAGCCAGCGGGTCAAGGGAGGTCTTCCTTCCTCTCTGCTCAGCACTGGTGAGACCATACCTGGAGCACTGTATCAAGTTCTGGGCCCCTGGTACAAGAGAGATATGGGCATGCTGGACTAAGTCCAGTGCAGGGCCCTGAAGATGGTGGAGTGACGAGCATCTCTCCTAGAGGAAAGGCTGAGAGAGCTGGGACTGTTGAGACTGGGGAAAAGAAGGCTTGTGGGGATCTCATCAATGTGTAGAAATACCTGCAGGGAAGGCTCACGGAGGATGGAACCAGATTCTTCCCAGTAGTGCCCAGTGACAGGAGCAGAGGCAATGGGCACAAACACAGGCATTTCCCTCTGAACATCTGGAAATACTTTCTCGTTGTGAGGGTGGCCAAGCATTGGCGCTGGTTGCCAAGGGAGGTTGTAGCATCTCCATCCTTGAAGATATTCAAAAGCTGCCTAGACATAGTCCTGAGCAATTACGTGACCCTGTTTGAGCAGGTGATCTCCAGAGGGTCCCATGCAACCTCAACCATTCCATGATTCTGTAGTTATAGCTATTTATTTTTATTAACTTTGTAATCAGGTAAAGAGGCAACTAAGTAGGAAGACATATAAGATTCAGGGCCTCAGTGTGTCAGAAATGCCAGACGTTGTTGAATTATTATCTTGTCTCAAAACTCTTACAGTCTGGGGTATTTCTGGGTGGGGATAACACATTTTTGCATTAAGTTACTTATTTTGGTGAAAAGTAATGTAAGGGACTAAAGCAGTTGGTGGTGGTGCCTAAAATGGCACTCTGCTTGAGACTCTGAAATTAAGTTTTCATTACTGGAGAGCTCATTTTTTTAACTTTCTCTCTCTTCTAACAGTTCAGTTGTTGTTCTGCATGTGATACTGAGACCTTGATTTTAACTTAGAGCCTCATGTGATGCATAGATTGTTTGTTTTCATGAATGAATGTCTTAATAAATTGCAGCTTGTGTTTTTCCTTTCTTTGTGAAATAACTGTTCTAGAAAATACATGTCAAATTACATAGTCAACAAAACCCATGTATTAAAAAAAATCTCCCTGCTGGTATTACAGAGGACTATTTATAGTATATAGGCACTGAGGGTGACTTTTTCATAAAGAGAATCCTGGGGAATTGGGCTAACTAATTTCCCTGGGGATCATCTGAGAATTTGTTGCACCATTTTCTCAGCTCTGCTGTTTAGATGCAAAAAATTATGAGCTGTAAGAGTTATCACCAGTGTTGGCATCTGAACTGATCTGCTGTACTTGTCCCCTATATTGCTAGTTTCCTTTTTGTGTTTGCCTCAGACACTTCAGGCCACAGCTGGCTGGAAGCCAGAGAGAGACCAGATGACTCAGTAGCAATTGTCACCTGCCTTTTCTGCATCATGCACAAGGAAGTTCCTATAGGCACATGAGATTCACACTCAGTCTCACATTCACATGTCCTTGCTTAAGGGATGTAGAACTCAGAGCACTGCAGGACTGTATTTTAACTAAAAGTAAGGTGGTTTGTTGTGGTTTTTTTTCCCTTTCACAAGCTTAAAGTAGGTTTCCTCCTCAGATAGTACTTAAATCAAAACAGTGAGACAGACTCCAAATTACAAGCTGTGAGAGCATCCTTTACCTGCAGCTTGAGTCATCAGCAATAAGCAAAAGTTTTCTTTCTTGTTTAAGCTCTCAATTAGCCTCCTGAAGTTCCATCACCTGTTTTGTACAGTTCTGCCCTTAGATTGTGAATTATTTGGGGCAGAATGTCTTAAACACAGTGTCTCTGACCTTCATAATAACAGAAACAAAAACTACATCTGCCTGGTGTTCAGGTACAGGGGCACATTCCTTGTGCCTCAGTCTGCGAGATATATTTCTAAGCAAGGAAACTCTAAGTGAGACCAACTTAGTTCATGCAAGATGCAACTACTGTATGATATCCTTAGAGTCAAAAACTGCAGAGTAACTGCAAAGCTCAGAAGCCTGTGTCATCATAGTATGGTCTCCCAGCTCCTCTCTCATGGTCAGAGAAATGTGCTGTGCAAGTTGTCTTTCAGACAGCTCAGGTTTGTCTGGAAGCTGTTGAAAGTGATGAGGTTTGATAAAGTGATTTTGCTTCTGTATGCCACACAGACAGCTTTAAAGTCAAGGAGTCAAGAACCTCTGCACTGCTCAGTCTAAACCTTAAATGTCAAGTTCTGTGGCGGTTTTTTGAGTGGTGTGCATCTTTTATGTGACTCCCGTGGAATTTATAAGTCTAAAGGCAGAAGATTCTTTGTAAATATCAGTAAATGATGACCATGTCCTTTGATCATTTTACTGGGAACTATGCTTGTCTGTCAGCCATCTGAATGATACAGTCCTGAATGTAATGTAATTCCTTTGTGGACCTGAATCTAAATCTCTCCTCTCCTTTATTAAGAGAGGATCTAAATCCTCTCCTCTCCAAATCCAGCTGTAATATTGAACATACCTCAGCATCAGTTTATTTTACCAAATTCAGGATTTCCCACAGCACCAGCTCTTACTGCCACTGCCCAGGACCTCAGCTGCTTGGAAACTCCCTGGTCAAAAAGCACACCATGTGGCAGCTTTACCTACTCTTTTCAGAGACTGGCCTTCCCCTTGGCAAGGCTACCTTAGGCTGGTAATGAATAGAAAATATTTGACAGAATGATTGGTTGTTCTTGATATTGTGTGGACAGAGTGCTGGATACCAACAGGTTGTATTTAATCATGACTGTATTTGGAGAGTTCTCACCATTTCTTCTCCTTGGTTTGCTTGTTCCACAGTCCTTCCACTCCTGAAAAAAAAAATTCCAGCCTTTCTGCTTCACTGAAGCTCTTAAACTTCAGCAGACACACCTAGTTTTTCCATCAAGGTAGCTTCATCAAGAGAAGATAAAGGAAGCATGGTCCCAGTAGGAAAATCTTTCTCTGTTGTATCAGGTGCGTTAGGAGGAATGCTCTATTTTCTTTCTCTAAGAGCTGCCTTTGGATTTGGAGTGGGGACACAGCACTGTGGAACAGGTTTTTATAGTCTCAGTGAGCTTATAGACCTTCTGCTCAAAATTCCCCCTTGCAGCAAACTCACTGCCTGAGCTGTTCAGCCTGGCTCTTACCAACCCTGGGTCTCACTGCAGCATCTTTTATGGTGTTGCTTTTCCCAAATAAAGAGAGAAATCCATATGGGTCAAGGAGCTGCCCTTTAAGATTTAAAGGACAGTAGGTTACTGTTGGTGGTCACATTCCATCTTTGGGGATAGAAAGCTGAAATATTGAACACTCATGCTACAATACATAAGAATTGAGGAGCAGGGTATGTTAAAAAGGAGGCAGGAGATGTTAATAAGGGGGATGAGTTATGTTAACTAGGGCTTAGGAAATCCAGTCACTATAATTCATCATAGGGTAAGATTTTCTCCACATCTGACCACCCGGGCGAGGGGACAAAGGATTTCTGGATATCTTGCCACATCTTGTAAAGTCCTTCCATATCTTGCAAGATGAGACAGGACTAATACACATAGATAACTGAAAACAGTCCTAATCCTCAAAATATCTTCTCATGGCAGCTCCTGTCTTATTGAAGGGAAGAACCCCTCTCAGTTTCTGTAGCTCAGGGCCTGCTGCATAAGCCCTTCAAGTGGCCATCTGTTAATGTCTGAGTTCCTTCCCCAACAGGTTACAACATAGACTTTGGGAGCCACCTGAGACTCTCTGCAATGTTTTAGGCTTAGAACTAAAGAAAATGGAAGAGTGTTCCTCTGCACTGCTTAGGGATAAGCAAGAGTTGACCTAGATGAAATTCCTGTTGGCTTCTTAATAACTTTATTCTGTGCCAGTGAACTCAGTGTACAGAATATCTTCTCATGAATAAATAGCAGACTTAGGTCTTCTTTTAAATATTGTATAGATACACTGCAATATAACATTAGTGATAAATAATGAAACAGCTAAAAATCTTTCATAGAAGCATTGGTAACTTTGTCACATTGTTAACTGGTTTATATTTGGTGCAGTGTGGCTCACCCAGCAAAATATGCTCAATGTTTAATTTCCTTTAGTACCTCTGGTTCCACAACTGTAACTATCTATACCAATGTGGAGGTTTATTCTCCAAACTTCCAGGTAAATCATCCAGGGGGTCTCTGAAGCAATCTCATGATAATAGTCACTTGGCCTCCAGACATGTTTGTAAAATTACTATAGCTACTCATCATAGCCTGCTGTGTAATATCCTGAGGGTACAGCACAGCTTCTGTACTCCATGGATTGCTCCACTGCCTTTTGCAAGAAGACTTGTGCTCTGTGGGCTTACTGAGCAATGTCCCAGCGTTCTGAAAGAGAGAAATTGTTCATTTATTTGTAATAAAAATATCATCTGGAAATTTCTTCTCAGACCTCCAGGATATGTTGCTATCAGTTCTGGAGGTTTGGAATGAAACAAAGCAAATAGATTTACATTTGGCTAGACCTCGTATAGCTAGTCTGAGGTAATGAGCTGATTCATGTGTGTGGCACTTAGAAAATTTGCACTAAATCATTCAACATTATAAATGCTTACATTTTGTTGCTTAAAAAGTGGCAATTGGGATGAAATATGGAAGTTTTTGAAGTTGGAGGTTTTTTGAAGTGTCTTTGGAGACATTTAGATTCTTGACAAATTGAGTTAGAAGATTGACACATAAATGAAAAAAAAAAAAAGTTTATAAGATTTTTTGCAACATTTTTTAATAAAGGCTTGAGAAAGCACCAGGAGAAAATTATAAGGCTCTTGGATTTTCTAAAGGTAAGCATGATATTAGTTCCACGTAAAAACATCAAAAAGATGGTACTGAATACAACCAGCCACATTTTTGAGGATGACAGCATAGTTAATTCTAGCCTATGTAGGACGCTGCTCATTAATCAAATGCAGTATAATTTTTATAAGCTTATAAAGTTTTCACAAGAAAATACCTTCTGGTGTAGGTACTTCTCTAAGACATTTGAATTAGTGCCACATAATATTCTTCCTTAACAAAAAGGCATGTTTCAAAAACTATCTCCCTTATTAAGTGTTTAAAACATTTCTGTTAGATCCCATAGTAGCAGAAAACCAACCTAAAGATATCATCCTCCAGTGAGAGTGTATGCAGAAAGGCATGCAAGTGTCTCTAGTGTTGGCCCAGAGCTACTTATGTGTTTTGCTGGTGATTTCAGAGAAAAGATAAAGCAATTTCAAATTAAATGTATAGGAAACAACACATTAGAACTATCTGGCACAGTTAGCTGAACTGATCTGAACACAGGGAGAAAACTACATGGTCATCAGCAGAGAATGCAACCTCTAAGTAGAGAAAGCAAAAAGACCCTGGGACAAAAGGGTCTTTTGGAAAGGATTTGGAGGTCGTGGTGAACTACATGATTTTCCATCTGACATGCTAGTTCAGGGGCAGAATGTGAGGCTCGAGATACTGTGTCCAGATTGATATCCATTAAGCAGGCAAGTTGAAAAAATTATTTAAGATCTAAAAGTTCTGCTTTATAGTGAGACATTAGAAAGATTTTTAATGCAGTGAGAATCCGAATAAGAGAATGTCTGTGGGCAAGTGAACAATAACTGCAACCTGCAGCTGACAAACTCACGCTCTAAATTAAAGTATGTTACTGTGTGGGTAATTAGCAATGGAAACCATTTATCTAGACATGCTTACATACATCTCATAGAGTTTTTTAATACATTCTGTCAGTCCTTCTAAACATTACAACTCAGTTGCAGCCATGCATATGATTCACAAGCCACTTGGCAAGATCTGCTCCACAGAGGATCAGCTCAAGAGCCTCTTCTGACCTTACAGGTCAGTGAGCAATCCTGTCCCTGACTCGCTGGTGCAGGAAGTGCCAGTGAGGATGCTGTTCATCCGGGGTTTCCTTGGCCTTCATGCATATTCAGACCTGAAGGCATCCATAAGATGAAATGAGCAGTGACAGTTCATAATTGTGATTAAAGGTGAGGGTAGCCAGAGAAAACTCAGAAACCTGGAAGCTGTCTGAAGAGGAGTGACTTGGCATGAGCCTGGTCCAGTGAAGACAGCATCCTAGCGAAGGTATCTTGTCCAATAGTGACTCGGTTTGTAGGGGGTTCCACAGGGGCTGAGGTGTGCTCCTGGTGGGGCTTAGCTGTTCGCCAGGACATGTGCCAGTCCACCCCTCTGGTGGTTCACACTCTCTACTCTCAACAGCCACGCACACACCCCCACACCCACACACACACAAACACTCCCTTTACCTCTGCTCCAACTCATTTTCTAAGCCTGGGTTCAAATAAGAAGTACAGAGAACAATGTGAAGGTCCCAGCCTTCCGCTGCATCCTGAGCCATGTTGGAAAATTGGCACACACTACAGTGGGTACAGATGATGACAAGAGAAATTGCATTCCCCTCCCAAAGGGTTCCCACACTGACTGTGAGCAGACACTGCATCTATTTACTCCCAGTCTGCAGCTAGTAGCCTTCATACACAGCAGAAATATTGGGTAGTTTAAGGTAAAACCTTGTATTCTGACAGAAAGCCCTGTTTTCCCTGTAGCCTTGAGCAGAGGGAGTATGAGAAAGTGTGTGGTTTCGCTGTGGTCAGATCCACCTCGTGAAAATCCACCTGCTGTGCAAGTGCAGCAGCACAACTTAAAGCCTTTCAGTGCAAGGGCAGTGTGGGAGCTGACTGCCAGCTGTGCCTGAGCTGCTACCAGCAGGAAAGCAAATCTTCCCACAGGCAACACAGGCAAATCCTTCACTTGCTTTCAGATAAGAGTATAAAGGGAAAGTGAGCTGGGGGGGAATACAATTTTGGGGAAAAAAAACGTTAAAGGAAAACAGTAAGCTTGACTCTGTCTTCCTTTCCTCCAAGAGGGAAAAAGCCCAGACACTTCAACTTTTATAGCAGGTTACAGGGTTGCAGGAACCAGTAAAATTAATAAGGGTCAGTAAAGTGGAACTAGCAATAAGTGGGAGGCAGGAGGATAAGAGTTTGAGGAACAGCAACTGAAAGAAGGGAGAAGCAAGAGGGGAAACTACACTTTAAAATAATGTTAAGAATCAGTTGTTCTTCTAATGTGATTAGTGAGTGAGTGAGAGAGAAGACAGATTCTTTTCTAGTGAGAGACAACCTTGAGGAGAAGAAAAAGGAAAGAGGATGTTGGGTGTAGGAGGACCATGGTTCTAGGCTCCGTACATCTGCAGGTGTCTGTGAGAACTGCCAGGTGCCACCACATCATCTTTTCCCAGGTGTTGGGAAATAGGAGTGAAAGCATTGGGAATACCACTGCTTTGTCACACAGTCCTGTCTCTCTTGGGCACATCATTTTAGAGGAGCGTGGGATCTAGCTATTCTCATTCCCTTGGGAAACTGAGTTGCCCTTGGTGAGAACTCAGCCCTGCTCTGATTCTGCAGTATTTTGATTTATACTGCCACTTACACGAGATAACCATCACCCTTATTTTTGCAATCCTGCCATGTCTGTGAGGAGCAGGTGTGCTGTAAATGCCAAGATCCATTGCTCAAGCATTTCCAAATGAGAACTGAGTCTATCTTATTTTCAGAGCACTAGGATAGAAAATACAGTTCTTCAGAAATCATATTTGCTAAGTTGCAATGTAACTGGGCTTCCTCACGTCAAAGCTCAGGATCAAGCATTTTCTTAGATTTACAGATACTGGATTTTTAAAAAAAAAAAGCTCTGTAGCTTCCAAGGATCTGATGCCTCTATCAGAGCTAGAAAAGAGAGGGGGCTGATCAAGAAGATTTCTAGTTCATGTAAAATCAGGGAAAGAGGGCAACACTTGTCAGCAAGGAGGCTCCTGGTGCTTCATTATTCTCCTGGGATTTTTTACTTTCAATTTCAGTAAAAGATAGGCCAAACCAAAGAAAAACATTTCTGGGAATCTGGAAATAGAAAATTCCAATGTAATTGTAGTCAAAAATACTAAGAATATCAGTGTTTCTAAATTGAAACTGTTCTTTGCAGAACACCATGGCTTGATGAAGTCATATTTTTTTCCCTGCCTTACTGCCTCTCTTCGTGGCAGTGACTCTGATAAACAAATCCTCTGTACTGATCAGCCCCCGAGGCTGGGCTGGGAAGGTCATGCCTGGTCCAAGCACAGCAGGCTGTGCAGGAATCGTAGGTGCCCCTGGATGGCTGTGTCACCCATGGGTGTTTCCCACAGAGGGGCCTGCTGCAGGACAAAGACGAGCAAGTCCTAGGGGCTGTGATCTGTGAAGTCCTGCCTTGAATGCTGTGAGACTTGATGAATTGCAAATATAATGCCTTGTTCTTATGGATCTGTGTCTTCCTGTGCAGCTGTTTGTCTTGAGACAATTTCCAAGTGGCACTGCAAGGTTGTAAAATTGCCAAAGCAGACCCCAGGTACAAAAGTAGTGTTTTGATATTTGCTCAAGTAAATGTAAGCAAACTTACTGTTGTCCATATAGGTTGTAATTCTCTAAATATTATTAATAACCTGCTTATGTATTTCACTGATGCACTGACAAAAGCTGTGGGCTAGCTAGGTGGGGATCTCATACCCCGAGGGCCATCTCCAGCAGCACCAAGTGCATCATTTCCCTTGCCAATCGAACATTACGGGCAGGTGGGACTTGGAGGGGCCCTCTGAAGTGAGTGCAGGTCTCTGTTGTCATGGGAACTGCATCACACCACTGTGAGGAATATGCAGGAAAATGGACATTTTGTGAACATTTCTGTGAACAATCCATGAAGCAGTTCCCAAGAGAAGCAGGCCTTTGTTTGCATATTTCTGGACAGTAGCAAAGGAGCAGTTCATAGCTTTGAGACAGGTTCTTATCTGCACCTGCTCATTAAAAGGAAAGCTGCAAGTCCTCCTGAATTCCTCTGGAAAGAATCCATGGGGTGGACTTCAGGCAGAGCTAATTAACACCAAGACCAATGGACTGTGGAGCTTAGATCACCTGAGCATGGACAGTTGGAGCTATCCAAACATTTTATATAATCATATAACCGAAAAGCACAGACTGTATAAATACAGGACCGTGTGTGTAATAAAGTGTACCTTTTCCTGCTGAACGTGATGGTCTGTGTGTGTTGTACCTGCGCTCCTTCACCTTTAAGTGGCGCCCGAACAGGGACTGGAACCCTCAGACACCACCATTCTAGAAACTGAGAAACTTCGTCTTAAAAGGTCTCTGATCTTCCCTGTTCTTGCAGGGGGGCTTTTTTGGAACCTGATGTGTCTTCTAGAGTGCAGATTCTGAAAGCTGGTGTAGTTATTTCTTCTCCAGCCAACAGTGCCCTTTCGATTAGCTGTTGGTTCTCTTTGTACATAGCTGACACAAACTGAGAATGGAAGGTCCCTTTCCTTCCCCCTCCTACCCACCCTGCTGACTACAGCTACTAAGCTGATGTCCTTCCAACCACTCCTGGATGAAGTCAGCCATTGTAGTATAACCAGCCAGTGTGTTAGCCTGTCTGACTTGGCACTGGAGAGGATTAGGACATGATCACACATCCCATTCTGTGGGCTGAGCTGTGGATTGTTAATAGACAGGTGGTAGATGGAGACAGCAGTACTTTCAGTAGGTGCAGATAGACCTGAATGAGAACACTTGACAGCCATTGAACAGCACTTCTCTTCATGCCTTTAATACATGCATAGACAGAAAACATGTCTCTGTCTTCATTTAATGATGGTAAACAAGTCAAATGCATTTAATTGCCTATTTTTAAGATATGTTTTCCATTCCACTGGCCATCTAAGTAATGGGTTACTGTTCCAACTCACTCCAGTTTGAATCTACCTTGTTGAACATGGATGGTTCTTGAACAAATCAAATGCCTTCACTTATATATTCAGACCTGTCAACAAGCTCCAGATACAAGTGTTGGTTTTTTTACATGGGTGTATTTGGTAAGCAAGAAGGATTTGGTGTCAAGGCTTGATTCAAGGGTGAAAATCACAGATCGTGAGAAGCTGTGTGTGTGCATTGTGGTGAAGCAGATTATAAACACAAGAAAAACAAACACAAAGTGAAGGGAATACTAGCCCATGGGGAGGTCACTAGGCAGTGAGAATGGAGCACAGTCTCAAGAAGTATCCTCAAAGGAAATGTCACCCAGGGTATATCGATTCTCCTTAAGTGATAGTAGAGCTCCTCTCCACTGCTGTGTGGTGTGACCAGAGTGGGAGCTGGCTCCTAGAGCACATACTGTTCCCTCAAGCTACTCCCAGCCACGGTTACAGAGTCCAAGGAGTTTTAAAACACTGGATGTCATGATAGCCTCTCCTCCCAGCCTCTCCATGTGAGGTGCTGTGCTGTTCCTGATAGGCATCTGAAAATCAGGCAAGCTAATAGCATTCTGTTTCATGGGCATTTTATGATCTGTTTTATTCTTTATGTGTTTCTTGCCTCTTGCTGATTTTAGGTTTTGGTCGCTTTCTGTAAAGTAAAGCCAGATAACATTTGTTTCCCTCTAACAAATACTGTTGCATGTGGAGAAATGTTTGCTAAAATTGGGTGCAGGCGTGAGAAGAGCTAGTTCAGAAGAAGGTATTTATGAAAGAGCATTTTGTGCGTCTGTAGTACTACTTGTTTTCCATTCTTCCCAGTGACTCTACTGGGACAAAAAGAGTCAGGACAGTGAACAGAAGGATATATCTGCATGTTGCAGGGACAGTAAGTGAAGGAGGTGGGGAAATGGAAAAAAGCCTTAGCATCACAATAACAGTCTTGCCTAGTAGGTAGACATTTGAATCCCATGTCTGTGTCTTTCTCCACAATTCAGATGTATATACCAAATACATGCTGTTAAGGCATCCACAGGATTTTCAGGGTAAAAGGCGTCAGTTGAATAGGTCTCAAGGCTCAGTACTTTTTATGGCTTAGAAACCCAAGACGTATGTACAGTGAATAATTTTGGTTGTGCAGTTCTGGGCTGAGATGGTCCAAAGCAGCTGTCTGCTTCTGGTTTGGACAGAGTAACTCAAGGAAACGCAGTTGGTACCCTCTGCAGTCTCCTGGATCAGGAGTGCCATCCACGTCTCCTGTCTCTTTAGTCTGCAAGGGTGGTCATGGACAAGCACAGTGCATGGGTAAATGCACATGATCTTCTCTTCCTTCCCATTGACTCCCAGCTCCTTTTCCAACCACAGCCATTTGGCCTCCTCGTTGCAAGTCAGAGCAGCAATATGAGGCAGAAATGAAGGGCACGTGCAGTTTGCTGTGTCTCAGTAACCCCTCTGCTGCATGACTGCAACTGAATAGCACAGCATGTAATTTCACATGATGATTAGACTCTGGCTGGGTATTTTAGCACACCCTGCAGTTACCTTCTAGCAGTTGCCATAGTCTTTTGGCATTTCCCTTTTTCCTGTTGGTGTTCCATGTTTATTTATTTGCAGCTTCACCAGCAGGATAAAAATGGCAGGCTTAGAGGTTTTGAAAATGATGATTTGGGGCTATCTCAGGTTCAAAGGAAATCCAGAGAGGTAAGCAGGTGTATCTCCTGCCCACATCCTTGCCCTTTCTCCTCAACAACGACAAGTTGTTCAGTGGCCAACTATGCAAGAGCTGTCTCATGCCCATAACACAGCTGCACACCGTGAGAGACAGCCCTTCCCACTGAGGGCAAGGCTCTGGTTGCTACCTCTAGCAGCTGAGATGAAGATGAAGCGCAAACTAAGCCCTAGTTACAGACCAAAGTGTGTATAGAAAGAAACAGGGAGCTCTTTCATGGTCCCTTGATGACTTTAAAAAACAGAAACTGTTACTCTGACTTCACAGCCAGCCAGCTTTGAGGACAGGCTGTGTGGTATCTGAATCATCTTTGTTCAGGACCACAAGAAATACTGAGAGCAGCTGACTGCAAGTTCAGTCTGACCCCAGCTTTAATGGCAGATGTACTGAGCTACAATCACCAAGTCTGTAGGTGGTCAGTGGCAAGGGGATCATGTCTGCACCCCCGAGGTGGATGGAATGCTGCCCTTCCAACAGTGGGTCACATTGCAGGAGTCATGCACTCAATCCCTGCTGTGGAAATTATCTGGATGCTTTCACCAGAAAATCACTTTTCATCAGAAAATTGCCTTTCATCAGAAAATGCCAGCATGAGCAAAATCTTGGGGGTTTTTGTTGGTGGGGCATGTTTCTGGGAACGTTGCTGTTTTGCTGGAATTTATCTCAGGGAAGGCTTCTTCATTTTACAGTGGCAGCTGTGATGAGGGAGGGCAAATGACCCAGCAGCCAGTGCTCCAGGCTCTCCTGCACACTGGGACAGAGCCAGGTGCAGGCTTTCCACCTTGATGGCATAGGAGCAGGAGCTGGGTCTCTCCCAAGCTCTGCAAGTGCTCCAAGAGTTGGGCGGCTGAATAATTGGTTGTGAAGGAGTGTTTGTCCTCTGAATCACCCTTCAGATGTTCATTGAAACAGGCAGCTCAGTCTCACACTCGAATCCAAGGGGAACACCCTAAGCCTCTGGACTGGGGACTGTCTCACAGCACTGGGGGCTGTTGGCAGACCTTGTGTAGCAGCCCCAGGGACTATGTCTGCAGAGCCCTTAACGCGAATCTCTGATGCCAAGATCTCAGTTACATCAGAATTTCAAGTTCTACATTGCTGTTAAAAAAGAGTTTGTTCCAATGTTCCCAGAGAAACACTTGAAATGCATGGCCCAAAAGGCTCAAGTAACAAGGGGCTTATGTAAGTACTTTTGTATGCAATGCCTTCACGTTTGGATTTCTTTTTTTCCTAATGTATATATTTGACAGGGGCAGAAATCTTCACAGTAAGGTCAAAATGGGCAGCATTGAAACTTCTTCCTTGACATTACTGGGGAGCTGCTGACCATACAAAGCAACACAAGAACTGAGGTGGTTAGGGGTGGACTGGCTTTTGACATCTTTTATGCTGGAGGGATCAGAAGACGGTGTCAAAGTCTGCAAGAAAATAGAGGAGAGTCAGAATTCCCTCTCGTGACACCAGAGGACAAAGGCATGATCAAGAAGTCGCACAACACACAGTGGAGAATTTTTCAGAGGCTCAGAAAGGGGAAGTACCAGTGAAAGGGACCGTGCAAGCCAAACCAAAATGTTTCTGAAAGATATCTGCAAATTTTAGACAGACCATAGAGAGCAGTGAGTACAGCAGGATTTGAACTACAGTGATACTGTTTTCTCTTTTCGTAATTTTCCTTTCGACAAAGGAACCTTTGGCAAACAAAATGTTTCTCCAGAGGAAAGATATTGCAATTGGCTTTTTGACAGCAAATTTCTATAGATCCTAATGAAGGAGACTTACTTTAATTTGACTGCACAGAATTACTCACTGAAATCTTCCTTCTTTTGTTTTCTTGTGCCCTGAGTTGACATTAGTATATGGCTCCCCAAAATCCTGTGCAACTGCAGATATTTCTCCATACCCAAGTTATTTCAACACAGGAAAGAAAACCCACTTGCTGTTTGAAAGAAACAAATGTACACACATAAATATATATATGCATTTTGTAAAAGAAAACTGTTTTCCCTGTGCCCTGGTTTCAGAAATCCAGATATGGAAATGTAATGATAAAAATGCATCCTTTAGATTAGAAGGTGAAGAAGTCTGGTTCATTGGTATGAGAGCTAGCTATTTGGCTTATAAAAATAAAAAGCAGTATGTAGTTGTTAATGTGCGTGTTTATAGCCATAAGTTGGTATAGCTTGTTCTTCTTTGAGAACGTACAGATTTGATTTAGACCTATTTTGGGCAGGATGCTGTTTAGGACTTGTTTGTCTTGTGTTCCAGTGGCTGATTAATTCTTTTTTGAGTTTTTTTTGAGTTTTGTTTGTTTGTTGGTTTGGTTTGGTTTGGTTTTTTTGTTTGCTTGTTTGTGTGTGTGTGTCTTTCTGAGAATTCATGTTTTGTTTAACAGAAAAAAAACACCTCAAAACCCTAAGCATCCAGTGAACTTGAATATATAATTAAAAGTTTTAGAAAGAAAATGATGCTTTTTTTTAACCATTGCTGTAGTTAAGGGGGAAAAAACTGCAAATGAAAAACAGTTGCAGCTGAATGAAACAAAGTGCAAAGAGCATGAAATACATTTTTACGGCTGCTGGTTTTGATTTCATGTGAGGATAATAATAGGTTGTGTCTAGATGATATTGAAACATGGTTCAAGGGACAGGAAGACAATTAATTAGTGAAAAAAAAAAAAAAACAACCTCTGGCAGGTTGATTGACGCACAGATTTGTTTTCTAAGAGCCTATTCAGATGCTCATATTCTCAGGACAGTCTCTGGACAGAGCCTGGCTTGTTCAGATTGCAATAGGTTAATAATGATACTGAGAAAGTTCAGCACTTTGTTGGAAATAATTATGCATTACCTGAAAGTGGAAATTGTTGCATCCCATTGAAATGAACTCTGTGTAGCAGAGCATTATCACTCCATTCTACTGGAAGTAAACCTTTTGGCATTCACATGAGCTGTCAGCTGCGGATAGTGGGAAGAGCAGAGGAAATCCAGGGCCAACATTGGCTATGGGTGGAGTACATTTCAGCTCCTCATTACCTTGATAGGCAAAGATACCAGCTTGGTTCTGCTGGACTTGGTGACCCGACCTTCAAATACCACCAAACCTCTCGAACTCAGCTGACCAAAGGTTGCCAGGGTGCTCCTGCACTTGCATTTGGGATATAATTTCTGCAGGAAGATTGGAGACATACATAGCAAGGCTGTATGATTGTGAACCTACAGAGGATAAATGTGTCAGAGTGTGGGAGAGAGTCTTCCAAAAGTCATCTCCACTGGTAGTCCTTTAACAAGGAACAATTTTCACTCCTATTTGCTCCCACATCAAAACTCATCCACTGAAGCACCTTTGGAGTCTCCTTTCTGCATGCCACTAATAGAAAGTGCTGGGGGAATTACGTGCCAAATTAGCTATTAAACATCTTAATGACTTTGTAGGCCTATTCCATGGCTAAATTCTCTATAGGCTTCACTGACTTTCCTAAAACTCTTAGTGGCACAAAAATTCTATACATGCACATTGGAATCCAGAATGCTTTCTGTCAGATAGGTCTCTTAAGGTAATCTGTAATCTTAGTTTCCATACATGATGGTCAAAGTAGTGGCACGTCTGATAGAGAAAGCAGATTTGCACATGGGGTTATTTATCTTCTTGTCATTGCTGGCTGCTTTGCTCAAGCCATAGTTCTTCTTCTCTCAGTTATATTAACACCTCAGCCTGATCCTTTTGTGCACCTGCAAGAATAGTATTAAGCACTGTAAATCACCTGCAACCATTGCCTTGAGGTAAGAGAGCAAGCATATCCCAGTGAGAGATTCCGAGGAAGCAGGGCTCTAGGACAGCATTGGTCTGGGTGGCTGGTTTTGGGTCATAAGAGAAGTTGACTCCCTCAAAGGCAGGGAGACCCTGCAGAGAGACCTCAACAGATCAGAGGGCTGGACAATCACCAACCATAGGAAGTTCAACAAGGGGAAGTGCCAAATTCTGCCCCTGGGATGGGGCAATCCCCAGTGTTTGTACAGACTGGGGAATGAGATGCTGGAGAGCAGTGCTGGGAAAGGGCCCTGGGGGTCCTGGTCCATGGCCAGTTGTCCATGAGTCAGCAGAGCCCTGGCAGCCAGGATGGCCAGCCCTGTCTTGGGGGCATCAGGCACAGCATCATCAGATGGTCAAGGGAGGGGATTGTCCCACTCTGGTCTGCACTGAGGTGGCCTCACCTGGATTATCGGAGTAGTTTTGAGCACCACAATATAGGAAAGATATTAAGCCATTAGAGTGTCCAAAGAAGGACAACAAAGATGGTGAAGGGCCTTGAGAGGAAGCGTGTGAGGAGTGGCTGAGGGCACTTGGTGTGTTCAGATGGAGGAGACTGAGGGGAGACCTCACTGCAGTTACAACTTCCTCATAAGGGGAAGAGAAGGGGCAGGCACTGAGCTCTTCTTTGGGGGTACCAGTGACAGGACCTGAGAGAATGGCCTGAATTGTGTCAGAGGTGGTTTAGGTTGGATATTACAAAGAGGTTCTTCCCCAGGGGGTGTTTGGGGACTGAACAGGCTCCCCAGGGCAGTGGTCACAGCACCAATCCTTACAGAGCTCAATAAGCATTTGGACAAAACTCTCAAGCACATGGTGTCACTCTTGGGGATGGTTCTGTGCAGAGCCAGGAGTTGGACTTGATGATCCTTGTGGGTCCCTTCCAACTTGGCATTTCCTGTGATTCTGTGAAGTTACAGTGGCACAGGCAGAGTCCTTCCACTGACTTTGTGAGCTTTGGCTCTGGCCTACAGAGCCAGATCAGTGCAGTGGTGTGAAAGCATCTTGGTTCTTTATCTGATGGGAGAGCCTGGCAGCTTAATTATGCTGTGAGGGGAACGAAGCTCCTCAAAACAGAATCTTAAGTCCTGTGTGTTATGTTTGTGACAAAAATACTTACTTATGAACAAATTAGTTTGGGGAGGCAGATATAAATTAAGCTCCTTCTAGTCTTCACACCTATCAAAATTAGGAAGTTAAAGACAGGCTCTCTGAGCTAGTCTACTAGTAGAACAAGATTATCCTTCCTCCCTACAATGTTCTTAAAATCTTGACGGCAATTTCAATGGGACAAACAATTTTTCTCTCCATGTCTCCATGATCCCATGGGAAACATTGAGAGGTGCATCATATGCCAACTGAAAGTGAAATAAAAAAAATCTATAAACACAAGGCACTACAACCTTTTATTGTGGTTAATACATGGACCATAAATGCTGGCTCCGAGGATTCCTTTCCACATCTTGTTCTTCCTGTTGATATCTCTTTAGTTACTGGCTCAGTCTCTTCTTAAATAAGAATGTGCAGGGTGCCTTGACATTTTGGTTATCATATTGAGGTAACACAAGGCTTTATACTTAATGTGATGACACTGCTCTTGCTGCTGGCAATGCAGCAGCCCTTGAAACATACGCAGCACTCCACAACATTTGAGGGAATGCTGCAGTTAGTAAAAAGGGCAAAAGTCTCATCACTCTTTTGATGTTTTCTTTCCCAAAAGGGAAAAAACCTGTGCATACCCACTGAGAGAGGGATGAAGTTAGGATGTGGGGCTGTGCAGTAAAAATTTTCTTGGCTTTGTGTAGCTAGACACCTGTGGTGAGCATGTGGGCAGAACTGCTAATAGATGTGCCAAGTTCTCAGCTTCTCCAGTGGTGAAATGGGGACCAGTTTGATACAGCCTCACCACTCTTGAATGATGTTTTATTGCTATAATTTAGTATAGACAAGTAAAACGACGTTGGACATTGACACCTAATACCTGTTGAATCCAGAGGGAGTCACACATCCCACCAGCATGAGTGGACTCCTACATGCTTATAGGAGTTTTCACAAACTGCTGGGAGTCTTACTGACACATTAAATAAATATACACTTCCCTTAAATAAATACACACTTGCCTTGCACACAAAGCCCCAAGAACATTCACACTTCTATATGAGTATTTACAGAGGATATAGCACTGGCCCTATAATTGTCAACATCAAAATCTGTTTATTTGGAGAAGCTGATTATTATTCAGCTGGAGTTAGCAACAGTGATGTTGCAGAGAATTGCCATAGTATTTGTGCTGTTGAATTAACAACTGAAGAGCAGCTATCACCAGCATTGTTGTTTATTGCTGTTCCAATGCACCAAGGCTGGCTTGTTTACTGGCATCGTAACTAGAGAGCTTGAGTTCTCTTTATTTGCCACTAAGTGAGTCTGCAGAGAAGAGCACTGCTTCCAATGCCTCAGAAAGCTTGGGGAGCATTGTGGTCATTAGTTGTTACAGGTGAGGTAACTAAAAATGCTTATCTCTCTGGACCCCCTCTGTTTTGTGGTATTTTTTCTTTTAAATATACTTACATTTATCAGTACTTTATATAAGCTGTTTACTGTAGGGCTGATGTGTTAATAAATTTCACTGGAATATAAAATACATATATATTCAGTGAATAATAGATTATAGATCAAGCATATAACTTAAAATGCTGTAGGTGTTTATGAGCCATTTATAAGCAATTTATTATTGATCAGAAAGGGAAGGAGGACTTGCACATTTATTACAATCTATGAATCCTGTGCTAATCCTTTCTAAATGTGTTAAAGGCTTGGTTAGAAATGAAGAATGAGCCACTGGCCTTTTAGCAGTGGGCTGTCTGGCTGACAGCTGATAATATCACACCAAATTCTTGGCAGCCTCGGGATACTCCAGAGCACTGTTGACCTGTCCTTCAGCCAAACATGTAGCTACTACCTCTGCTTTTAGTTATCCCTTCCAGCTTTTCTCAGCAGCCATGATTTTAGGTCATTTATACTTTCCTTTAAGAACGGCCACTCTCTGGGCTTTTTTTGTTCATTCCCTAGCTAAGTCGCTTTCTTCCTCCTTTTATGTGTTCCCCACTCCTCTTTTCCCCAGGGTGAATGCTCACAGAAGTGCTACGACATCTTTGTGCTGGAGACGGTGTGCGTGGCATGGTTTTCATTTGAGTTCCTGCTGCGATCCATCCAGGCAGAGAACAAGTGTGCTTTCCTGAAAACTCCACTCAACATCATCGACATCCTGGCCATCCTGCCTTTCTATGTCTCTCTCGTTGTGGACATGGTCTCCACGAAAAACAGCAGCAAGCCCATTGGGGGAGCTGGGAACAAGTACCTGGAACGAGTGGGGCTGGTGCTGCGCTTCCTGCGGGCTCTGCGCATCCTGTACGTGATGAGGCTGGCGCGGCACTCGCTGGGGCTGCAGACGCTGGGGCTCACCGTGCGCCGCTGCTCCAGGGAGTTCGGGCTCCTCCTGCTCTTCCTTTGTGTTGCCATGGCCCTCTTCTCACCGCTGGTGTACTTGGCTGAGAGTGAACTGGGAGCCAAGCAAGAATTCACCAGCGTCCCCACCAGTTACTGGTGGGCTGTGATCTCCATGACAACTGTTGGCTATGGGGACATGGTGCCTCGCAGCATCCCTGGACAGGTGGTAGCCCTGAGCAGTATCTTAAGTGGGATTTTGCTGATGGCTTTCCCAGTCACATCCATCTTTCATACTTTTTCTCGTTCCTACAGTGAGCTGAAGGAGCAGCAGCAACGAGCAGCCAGCAGGCAAGTGCGCCAGCTACAAGAGAACACTGAGCTCCTAGGTGGTGACAGTACAAGGGGGCTCAGTGCCACATTCCCACCAAGTGTTTCTGGGCAGGAGGGTCCACTCATGGTGGACCAGTAAGCCAAAAGAAGTTCTTGACCGTGAACAGCTGAGAACATATGTTGGCAGCACAAGAAGCAGTGGACAAGGGAGGTTAGTTCTGAAAGAATAACCTCCTGAACTGCATAAATGAGGGGCAGACACACACAAGGTTGTCTCTAAAAACCAACTTTTGATCTTAAGGGCCCTCTGAAAAGTACCCCGAGAAACTTCGCCAAGTACAGCTCTGCTCCATTGCTTTTCTTAGGGCTTTTCTTTTCTATTGAGCAAGTATTTTCAGGTACCCCCAAGGAGCAGCCATTGAACGTAGCCAGCCAGAAGAATGTAACGTGAAGCACAGCCTGTGCCAGGGTGCCATTTGGCAGAGCAACCAGCATGCCACCTCCTCCCTGCCCTGCTCGGTGGCGCTCCGTGTGCGAGGGCTGAGTGAGAGGGCTCCCTGTACTATGACACCATGCAGCATGTTTGTTTTGGCAGCTCCACCAAGGAACACAAACCTCAGACAAGTAAAGTGCGGGCAAGAGAAGGGCAGAAGCACCCCCTCAGCATTGCCAGGGGCTTGGTTTTGTCTTCTACAGATGAGGCAGCACAGCCAGGGCTGCCAGCTCTGACTTGTGTGCTAGCACAGTTTGCATTATTTAGTAGAGATGCGTATTTACCATCCTAAGCTTTGTATCTTAGCCTCATGACTATAATATACATACAGACAATCTTTCTGACTGTGGTACTGAATGTTAACTTGGTTTTCTTTCCTTTGCCAAGAGTTGAATATAACAAATACCATTACAAATCATGCCATTTCTCCACTTTCTGTTAACTATTTACGTCTCTAGTGTATCAAACAATGTGTTTAGCAAATGACTGAGCCAATCTTAACTATACACAGCCCAAGAAAGGGAGGATGATGTTAAACCAGCAGCGACTCCCAGCTCTGCAGTCCTCCTCAGCAGTGGAGGCTGCACTGACTGCAGTCATGTGCAAACAGGAGTCATCCAAACCCAGTGAAGTCAATTAGACAACTTCAGTGGGCTCTGGTCTGAGCTGCAGTGTAACAGCTGTGCTCTACATTAGAAGTAGCCTTTTTTATTCCCTCCTGCTAAGAGAAAGACTGTCATTAGAATTAGTGTTCTGCGTCTTCTTCCTGATTCTCAAAAGAGTTAAGTCAATTTAAAGGGACAATTAATCATATGGTGGCATCTGCTTGTGTGCTTACTGATGCCAGCCCCATGTATGAGCTCTCCAGCCCCCACCCTGGAGGAGCTGTGTCCAAGTCAGAATGCTGTGTGGGTTTTTCAGTGCTCTTACAGGTGGGATACGATCAGGGAATGGAGGGAGATGGAACACAACAGCCTCTTGTACCTATATCCCTAATAGTATTAAAGCCATGCAGTGTCACTGTCCATATTCTCCTCCTGCCAGGAAGTGAACAAAAGCTGATGTCCTGGAGATGGGATTTGTCTGGTTCGGGTTTTTTATATTAGCAAGCTCTCATACTAAGCCATTTCTTACAGGAATGAAGTAAGGGAAATTAAAAGGTTACACTTTATTTTAATAAAAATTAAAATTTTGTTGCTGACGCTTGTGTCTGATGATTTGGGTGTGGGAGGTGGTGTTTTGCCTTGCTGACACGAGGCCGTGCCTGCCAGTGCTCCAGCCACAGTCCCATGCCCCTGACTCTCTCTGGCCCATAGCAGTGCTGATACTGATCCTTGGCAGCCACAGTCAGGCCAGAGAGCCCCAAGCAGCACAGCAGGGTCACGGGGTCAGGTTACAGAGCTCGGAGCAGCAGGTGTGTTACACAGCTCACTGCTGAGTGCTGCAAGAGATGGAGGCAGCAAGACTGAATCCCCTACCCTACAGGCTGCATTTGGGTCTCCAAGCCCCCAGATATACTGAAATACAAGCAAACCAACCTCAGCCTCAAGCACCAGGGCTCTACCCATCCTTCACAGCCCACCACCACCAGGAGCACACCCGCTCCCTGTACCAGCGAGCAGGGCCAAGGGCTGGTGGATGGTGCCTGGGCTGACTCAGAATACTGGCAAAGCATTACCAGAACTGGGTTCCTGTGATTCATGAAAGATTTTAATTCTATCATTTTTTTATTCCTGATGCAGGCACTTCTTGCATTAAGGCTTATTAAGGTTTGGCATCAGCAATACAGCTTTGCAGCTGGCTGACTGCAAACCAGCAAAGTGAGCAGCAGGGGTGGGCAGTGTGGCATGGTGCTGAGGGGCAGCACTGCATTTGCTGGTGGCATTCAGGTGCTCAGTCTTTGGCTGGGCACATTTACCAGGTGAACCCACAAGTTCACCTTCTACGGTACTTTGGCTCATGCACACCAGGTGCTGCTTCATGCTCCGTCTCTGGTGCCGAAGTAGTCATGGCTAGTTTACATGGAGGGTGCAGAATACATCTCAAGAGAGTGAAGCCCACTAATTGTCAGCAGCATTAGCTTACTCCTAGAAAAGCCATGTTGGGAGTAGAGATCCTTGCAGAATGAAGAGTTTTGTGCTTGCAAATAACCATGAATGAATGCTACTTTTAGCCTGCAGCATGAAAAAAACAACAGTGGGACAGCAAACTGCAGCTCAGCAGCTGTGTAGAAAAATAGACTGATGACACACACCATATTACTGTTGTGCTCCATCAAGTTGCTATTGTCCTACAATAGCAAGTTCTTTGTAATTTTTCAGAAAGCACATAATTAATTCCAGCATGCACAGTTTTAGTAAAGTGACAAAATCCACTCATTATGTCTGCTAATCAAAGCCCAGCTTTTAATATAGTTTCACTTCATCTATTGAGATGACAGATGAGGAAACAAATATAAACCAGGAACCTTTTAAACAAATTATTTTTGGAAGCTGTATAAAGTTGGGATGCACACATTGCCAGGCAGACACTTGAAGGAGAGTTTCACCCAAGGCAGCTGTTGTTACAGGTGACGCATATTACTTTTGATCAGCTACTGGAGAATGTTGGTTTTGTTGTGTATGGTGGCGGTTCTTTGACACAGCACACAGATGATCATGGTCATTTATCTGTAACTGTAATAAATGCCACACTGCTGTCTGTACATATTCCAGTGCCAGCAGGTAGTTTTACCTGTTTCTCTGAACAACCTAGTGCTTCATGACTGCAGCACACTGGAAGGGAAAAAGAAAAGAGGGAAAAAAACATATTCCTCTCTCTCACAGGGGACAGAGACTCACAAAGGGCAAAGATGCCTCTTCTACATGTTCACTTTGGTGGCACCATGCAGGAACCTGGACCTACAAATTCTAGCAACTGGCAATAATAATCATCCAGAGACCATAACTATGAGGAGTTAAGGATGGGTTGGCTGGTAAAGGGACAGAATTAAAAAGAATGGTCCAAAGTCAAATGCAATTTCACTCACACAGCACATATGCACAGCCATCTTCTACTTCACACAAGCTCAATGAAGAAAAAGCACTAAAACATTGACATTGTTGTCATCCCCTCAAACGGCACAGAAGTTGCTGTCTCACAGTGATGAGGCCAGAATGGGCACAGGCTATGGCAGTGTTACAGCAGGTATTTCAGGGAGGCAAAGCATCCTTGGCTCTCCCTGGTGCCTACAAGCCACAGCCTTAGAAGACCATGAAGTCTTGGGGTGGAAGAGGACAGAGGCTCATGGAAGGGCTGATGGGTAGACAAATCCAGTGTGGTTCTCCTGGCCCATCTGAGGATGAGCAAAGCCCCTTAGTTTCCTAGCACGGCTAAGCCAGCACCTAAAAGAGCCAAATCCACCTAAGCTGGGACACACGAGGGGCAAGATGAGAGTCTGAAGTCCTAAGTCTGTGTTTTCTGTAAGAGCATTCCCAGATGCTGATGGGGCATTTTCCAGATGCTGACATCCACTTGGGACTGCCTGCCTTACAAGGTTGTTTACAGGGAGACCTGCCCCTGCTCCAGCACGCATCTCACATCTTGTTCTAGTCTCTGTCTCTTATTTACTGCTGTTGGCACAGGTATCTAGTCAGTGTGTTTATTTATTGGCGTGTTGTTGGCTTACACATTAATGTCTTCTTTGTTACAGAAAGACTCCAACAAAGCTACAGTTGTCAGTGAGGTCCTTGAATCCTGCTTGGCTTTCAAGCCTGAGCTAGGTATCACAACCATACTTAACAAACAGAACCTGTGGACCAACTTTTGCTTTATTACCCAGTGCCAATTGCAATCTTTACTTTTTGTCTTAAAATGTTTTTAAATTGCACCTAACTCCATGCATCCCAAACCATCTACCCATGAAATCTCTTCCTCAACAGGACATGGGCTGGGCTGCTGCAGTGTCCAGAGATGGGGTTCCCCATTGTTTCATTTAGGAACAGCCCCACCACTGGCTTCCCCAGAGGGGGTGCCAGAGCAGCAGCCACTAACACCAGTACTATTTGGGAGATATAATGCAGCCAGTGTGAGTAACGAGCAGGCTCAGCCACTGTGGGAGCTGCGTGGGTCATTGCCCTCTGTGGTCTCCACTGTCAGCAGAGGGTAACACAACAGACAGGTTTTACTCCCCTCCACTCATGGTCCTCCTCCTTTTCCCCCCTCTTTGCTGATTTACCTAACTTTGCCTTCAGGCCTTGATTTTCCTTCACACTCTTCCTTCCAGGAGTCTCTCTCTTCAGCCCCTTATTTGAGCAAGCTCAGTCTCTCCCACCTCTCTCCTGCCATTCCTGACCCTCTCTCCTGTGCCTCCAGCCCTCTCTCCTCACCAACTCCCATTCTCCAGCTTCCACAGCCACTGCACACAGCAATAGCAAACCACCTCCCCACACCAGAGCAGCTGGACAGCCTGCAACAACAACTTGGCAAGATGCAGGAGATACACAGTGACCACAAGGCTGGCCCTGACAGTTTTGGCTCGTTTTCCTATACTGAATCAACATGGAGGGTGGCCAAGACTCCTTCTGGGACAGCAGTAGGCCATGAGGTGACAGGCTCATCTCATCTTCTGTGCCGAGGCTGCAAAGAGCATCTCCCTCATCTGTGTCACATCTTCAACCTCATTCTGCAGTTTCCATGAAAGTTTTGGGGTTTTTTAATTATGTAATAATCTGTTAGTAAATTTGTTTTTACTATCAGCACCACAAGAACAAACGAGATATATGGTCACAAGGGTTAAGTTTACCCTAGGATGTGTGGAAGGGCTGGAGACAAAAATCCAAAATCCTTTTTGTGCATCATTACCTCAGGACAATTTATGCCTTGTGCTTACCCACTCATCAGAGGGAAAAAGCACACAAATTATTCCTACCAAAAATGCTGCAGACAAGAGTTAAGAAGCACATATTTTGTACCTGAACAAAACAAAACACTGATATTATATATAATAGGTAATTTTTATTTTAAAAAAATTGCAACTGACAGAAAAAATAAACTCCATGAAATGTGCCATACATTCAAAGAGATGTATTTAAAGTAACTGATTTCTCATTCTCTGAGGTGATCATTGATACAGATACTTCCTGACAATTATAGAACAGAACCAAAGCTCTGTAATACTTTGTCCCTAAGGTACCTTGCAGGATGAAGTTTATGAGTTCTGGCCAAGAGTCCTACCTTGCTAAATGCCACATACAAAAGATGACTCAGACACGTGTTCACTGGCTTCTCTTCCAGCATCTGCAGCTCTGGTGTGAATGAGACTGGTTTGCAGAGCTTGCTGGTTTGGTTACTGATGACAGACTCAAGAATCTGCCCAAGGAAGAGTCCCAAAAGGAAAAAAAAACCAGAGGTTGTTATATCCTCAGTAATATTTGTAGTTCAAAGCTAAAGAGGTGGCCAAAAGTATGCATTTCCAGGTGTAGCTATAACATACAGAAGTATGCTTCTTACAAACCATTAATTTCTTACATCCCCGTTTCACAGAATACTAGAAAAAGACCACCCTGTACAAAAATCTTACCATTATGAGTTATTAAAAAAATCCTCCAGACCATTAAAACACACAATTGTTTGCAAACAGTAGAAATACAATCCTCATTAAAGCAGCATACCGAAGAAGCCAGTTGTTAAGTAAGTTTTCAATTAAAAAAGACAAAAGCCTAGATGTTCCTGTAACATACAACCAGAACATTAGAGAAAAGAGAGGAACAAAACATTCATAGTCTGCCATGCCAAGTACATTGTCTTTGTAAGGTCACTTCAGGCCTAAAAGAGTATGGTATTGAACAAAGAGCATGGAGTCAGTGCCTGGGCAGGGGATGCTTGCCCTCCACTGGACAGCTTGCCACCGATGAAGACAGTCCAGACTCAAATTGTGAGGTTCCCAAATAAAGCATGGTAGGGGAAGTATCTGATTTAAACACCAAAGTTATCAAACCTCAGACTTGCTGCCATCGCTTAGAAAACAAAAGCTCTTGGGCTATTCTCACAGAAAAAAACTGATTCTGAAAAACATGTCCCAGCGCTAACACCTGGCCTGTGGTGAGACAGGACTCACCTGGCAGAGGGAGGAAGCCTCATGAGGAAGGAGGCAGCACAAGCATAGCTGTTCCTGGGACTAAGGGTCTTGCTCTGACTGCCTCATACCACCTGGGGTGGTTTCATAACAATCCAGGGGCTTGGTCACAGCCCCTGAGGGTCCACACCACCTGCAGCTGCTGGTGACATGCAGCTCTCAGAAAGAGCATGGCGACCTATGCTGGCAAACAGCCCCTAGAGACAGAATCTACATAAACTCTGCTCTTTCAGCTTTCTCAGTCCCTCTGTCTTAAGTACAGGC
Organism: Formicarius rufipectus; assembly: GCA_013399695.1. NCBI lineage: Eukaryota > Metazoa > Chordata > Aves > Passeriformes > Formicariidae > Formicarius > Formicarius rufipectus. Next base: position 247,950 of record VXAU01002358.1, on the reverse strand, counting down.
TGCTGATTCTTCCAAGAGCCTAGAAATTCACAATAGTAAAAGGAAAATGTGGGCTCCTTCCTTGCTGGTTCAATGCAGGAAACGCCCCAAAACATAAACTGGTTCTTGTTTGGCATTAAACAACATGAATCACAGCCTCAATATATCAAGCTGTCAGATGCTAGTCCTACTCCACAGGATACCCCTTTTTCTCTGTCTCAGACTTTTTCATTCCTTAGCCAATGGAAGTGGACCTGCTTCTACCTTTGTGGTTCAATTGCCATTTGGAAATACTTGCTTGGCAATACTGGCAACATGCATCTGCTGGCCCTTTGGTTTGTGAAAGGCATTCTGCAGCCCAGCTCTGTCCTGTGCACAGCTGCAGGGGCAGTGCTGCCCCCTGAGTGCAGGGTGGGCTATTCCCAAACCCCGTTGTTTCAAAGCATGACTACCTAAGTTACCTGCTGGCTCCTCCTTTCGGCTGACCACTTGACTGGCTGTGCCAGCTCCAAACACGGCTCCAGCATCATCCCTCAGGCCCCGCTCATCATCTCCTTAATGTGTCCTGCCACACTGATCCTGCAGTGGGGGTGAACACCTGCTCACTCTTTAGCACGTTGATGCTTTACACTGTGTATGACCACCTCTTTTTTGGTTGCTCATCTCTTTGCAGGGCCTCCCACCCTCACCTTCTCTGCTCATTGGACACCTTTACAGAGAAAAGGCAAAGCTCCTGCATTTGCTCTTCTTCCTCAACTGTGGAGATACTGAATGCTAGTATATGCCACAAATTTCCTGTCAATACACAAACTTTCTGTTATATAAATAGGTAAAAGTTTCCGACAAAACATCCTATAATTTCTGTGGTGTAACATTTTTAAATAGCATTAAAAACACAAACCATCCAGCCCTTGTGATTAAATATACAAACATTTGTGAGTTGATAAGGCTCATAGGTATGTATGCAAAAATAAAGTGCCCCTCCCCTCACCAAGAAATAGTTCTGTACAGCTGAGTCTGAAAACAGAGTGAGCAAGTAATTTAAAATAAAACCTCCTGAGCTGAAAGTTCAGCCAGGTTTTCAAACCTTGCTCTCATTTCAGCTTTCAGCTCTGCAACACAACAGTATTTACAAGTGGAAGAGCAGCTGCCATGGCTGATTCCACAGCGCTGTTGACCTGCAGCCTGTCCAGCTCAGTTCCTCACAGGGCTTTGGTGCTGGCTGGGTGTGCAGTGTGGGACACAGGCTTCTGAGGGTAGTAGCTGTACAAGTAAACCTGCAACAGGATAGCGATGTCCACCAAAACCTGCAGCAGTCCACAGATGGAGAACTGGAAAGGGGCCTGATTCAGGATGAAGTAAACAGTCTTGAACGTGTCCCCACTGGTCCACATCAGCACCATCTTGATGCTGAAAGACAGAAAAGAAGGGAAGAGTATTTAGTGAGAATAATATGGCTTTGGATTAGACCTGCTGTTTCAGTGAGGATCCTACTATTTCAATGAGGATTTATACTCAACAGTGGGATGGGACTCCCCTTGACAAGGGCAGACAGCGAGCCTAGCCAAGATATGCAGCACTGTCCTTGGAAAGAAGGATCAAATTCTCTACTCCATAAACTGCAGCACTCTTACCTCAGCAACTACTGCTCCAAATACCTGTGCCTATGAAGGTACCCAACATTTTACAATATACAGCTAGGATACTAGACTCAGTGGTGCTCTGTAAACATGACTGACTGACCATAAACCAAAGCAATACAGCACATAGAAAACAACAGCAATTCCTTGATCCCAACAGTTACTTCTTGTGTGTGCCATTTCGTGCTCACATAAGGTAAAGTAACACATGGACTCCTCCCTCATGGATGGACTCTTTTTTAGCATCTGCTGAAACAAACACTTCTGATAGATAGAAGAAACCAGTTTTGCAGAAAATTGCAGAAAATGCGAAACCGAAGCAGGCAGGCAGATAGATTGTCCAGTAATACAGAAAGAGGAGAAATGACATGCCTTCAGCTGTTATTGGAAGGATGAACATCACTAGGGATTTTTATCAAGGACAATGCTCTCAATAGCCATCCTTGCTTTCATCTTGCTGTACTGCTGAGCCATCCCCTGTCCTGCAGTCCAGCTTCTGCTCCCTCACATCAGGAGAAACACTGGGGAATAGAAGCAAGTTCAAACAGACCAAATTTTTTTTAGTGTCCTCAACAAAATGTGAACAACCAAACCTTGAAGGCTGTTTCCGAGCTTCATGTATTTTATCAAGAGAGCTTTTTAAGCAGCTGGATAAGTAGTGGTGGACAAAAGCTTTGTAGTTCACAGTATGAGCACTGTGCATGGTTTGTCATAATTACAGGCAATTACGTTCTGCCAGTACAGAATCCAATTCATCAAACACAGTCAGGTCCATGCAGCAGGGTAGGACTTAATGTTCATTTTTCAAGCATTCAGGCAGAAGCTAGCACAATTTGTATTTTGGATGGAAGCACACAATGCTATTGCAAGCCAAGCCAAGTCATTCCCCACCCAAAGTCATTTTAGAAATGTAAATAAATAATCAGAGAAGGAAAACAACTCCTGAACCCACAATGTCATTTGTGCTTGGTGCAAACAGCCCTGTACACTTTCCCAAGCACTCCAGGTCACCTTCTATCACCCTTAGGGGAGGTTTACAGATTTAGGCAGTGGTCAGGATTGATTGAGATTTTAATTATGGAGGGCAGTAAGCTCCGAGGGTAATAAAAACCCTTGCTTGCTTTGCTGGCAGCCCACATTCCTCCTCCTGTGATTCTAAGCTCCTCAGTGTTTGGTGGGCAACTGACCACAATTTAGTTGCGAATCTGTCCTGGCATGGCTGGGGATCCTTGCTAAAAGCAAGTGCCCAACCTGGCCAACCAAACTAACTGCTCACTAGTGAAAGAAAGGCAATTCAGGGATGTCATGAAACAGATGAATGTGAATTTAACACACAAAGGGTATTTGTCACATATTTCCCATGGAGAAAGCTAGCTGGGTTTTTTTAAGTGACTCTACAGTGCAGTGCAGATGTGGAGGAGAAGATACACACTGTCAGAAGATGTACAGCCCGCAAGAGTTAACCTGTGCAAAGAAAGAATAATCAATCACTGAGGCAAACTTTAAGGACACCTGCAGTTCAGCAGCACCACAGGAGCCAAGCACATCTCTAGCTGTGTCACATGCAGTGCCGAGTTCGCCAAAGCAATTCCAGGTTTTGTTAGGATGCCACCTGTGAACTCAACATTCTGCAATACTGGCTGGGTAACTTGGTACATGCTCCAACAGCCTTTGCATGTTACAGAATCCCACTCTTCAGTTTGGACACCTGGCACTCAAAGAAATCATCATCATGCCTGGAGTTCTCATTAAGACATGACAATGCTCTACACAGGAAAATCTCAACTTGTCTTTGGCAAAAATGGAAAATGTAACACAGTTTAAAGAGCTAAAACCATCAGTCTGTCACAGACACTCAAAAAAAATGTATCCTTCTCTGTTCAGTAGTTTGGACAAAGCAGCAGAGAAAACCTGCCAATCACCAGGGTACTAAAAAAGTACAAAAACAATATAGAAAACAGATGTCCCACAAACCTTAGTACTGCAACTGCGCTGATGTAAATCAGTGACTGTGGGAGTGCCCAGCTGTTCTGCAGAGGAGAGAGTGGAACTGGACAAAAGGGTCACATCCAGCACAGACTGAAAGGTGTGCAGGGCAACCACAAACATGCTGGCAAGGAAATGGGGACAGTGAAATGGGGACAGACACAAAAGATGTGAGAAGAGGCCATGAAGATCCACAGAGGAAAGTCAAGGAGATCTCAGAGGAGCCAAGAGGTTGGGCAGATGAGAAGGGGATAAGAAGGAGAGACTGGAGTAGGACAGGGAATGACAGAAACAGAAGAGAACTAGAACTCAAGTCCTTGGAAATTACCTGAATTTGGGGTGGACAGGCAGAGAAGTACAACCAGAGACAAAGGGGTTCAAGGTTGTACTGGGTTTGTGTGGCAACGTTTTGGTAGGGGTGGGGGAAGGGCTACAAAGTGCCTTCTGTGAGAAGTGGCCAGAAGCTTCCCCCCTGCCTGAGAGCCAATGCCAGCTGGCTCCAGGATGGACCCACCACTGCCAAAGGCTGAGCCCACCAGTGATGGTGGTCAAGCCTCTGGGATAATGCAGTTAAGAAGGGGGACAAAACTGCTGCACAGCAGCAGCAGCTGGATGAGAGGAAGTGAGAATATGTGAGAGGAAGAGCCCTGTACATCCCAAGGTCATTGGAGAAGGAGAGGGAGAAGGTACTCCAGGCACCAGAGCTGAGGTTCCCCTGCAGCCCATGGTGAAGACTATGGTGAACCAGCTGTGTCCCTGCAGTCCATAAGGGTTAATGGGGGTGCAGAGATCCACCTGCAGCCTATGGAGGGCTGCACAGTGGCTGGAACAGATGGATGTTCAAAGCAGGTTGTGACCCTGTGGAAGGCTGTGCTGGAACAGGCCCCTGGCAGGACCTGTGGAGCGACCAGTCCATGCTGGAGCAGGTTGGCTGTTAGGACTTGTGAACCCATGATGAAACAATCCAATCCTGAAGGACTGCACCCCATGGAAAGGACCCACACTGGAGCAGTTCATAAGGAAGAAGTTCATGAAGGACTGCCTCCCTAAGAGGAACCCAGATGGAGCAGTGAAAGAAAGGGGCAGAATGGCAAAGGCAACATGTGATGAACTGACTGCAATCCCCATTCCCTGTTTCCTGTGCCACTGGGAGGGGGACGATGTAGGGAAGTTAGAACAACTGAGGCTGGGAAGAAGAGAGGGGTCAGGGGAAGGTGTTCTTAAGATTTGGTTTTACTTCTCATTATTGTACGCTGGTTTTGATTGGCAATAATTTAAATTCATTTCCCTGAGTCGAGTCTGGTTTGCCTATGATAGTAACTGGTGAGTGATCTCCCTGTCCTTATCTCAGCACAAGAGCCTTTTGTTCTCTCCCCCTGTCCAGTCAAGGAGTGGGAGGAGTGAAAGTGCCTTGGTGATCATCTGGCATCTTCCAGAGGTCAATTCACCACAAGGGTAAAGCTAGGGAATAAGCAAGAGGTGTGTGCTGGCCCAGGACTCCCACCTCATCACAGTAATGTCTGCAAGCATCCCTGAATGTTCCCAGCTCCCTATTCAGTCAAGTATGTCTCATTTCTCCAGTGCCCACCCGACAGAGGGGAAAAGCTACAACTGCTATTGGCTCTCTCCCATATCAACCAGAACCCCTTTGCACAAACAGCCCAAAAGTTTCAGCTTACTGAGAAATGCACTGAGTGACCACATTGCATCTCAGGGGGAATAGAGCTGCCCCTGCCCCCACTACCACATCACAGGCCTGTGCTTCAGGAACCTGGCAGATGGCCTGCATGAAGTTTACACCATCAACACAGCTTCTGTGAAGTCCTAACTGCCAGATGCTCAGTACAACTGTAATGGTCCTCTCCCCTAATCTGGGCTTTGCAATTGCTGTGTCCCTGCTGCATATGCAATGTCACTCACAATAATGCAATGGTGTGTGCACGACTGTGCATGAAGGATCACACGGATACACCATCACTGTTCTTGCACTTCCAGCTATCATGTCATGCCACACAGCACAGAAAAGCCAGTTTTTGTCCACAGCTTCTCAACTTCACCCAGTCACTTGGGGAAGAAAGGTGGTACTTCTTGTATTTATTCATATTTTTTGGGGTAGACAAGAAAGAAAGCAAACTATTTTGGGCAGATAGCTGGTTTTACTGCCCAAAAGAAATGGGAACTTTCAGTTTGTTGTGGGAAGGAACACGAAAAAGGGGAGAGCACACATAAGCCCTTCACACACTGCCCTGTTGGAACCTCCATTTCCTGAGTGAATTCATAGATTCTTTGGGTTGGAAAAGACTTCTAAGATCATCGAGGTCAACTGTTAACCTAAACTAACCTAATCTGGCCAAGTCCAGCACTAAACTAAGCCCACAATCTACACATCTATATTCAGCTGGCAGTCAATCAGCACCTCCAGGTCATTTTCCACTGGGCAGCTTCCCAGACACTCTTCCTCTGCCTGTGGTGCTGCATAGGGCTGTTGCCATCCAAGTGCAGGACCCAGCACTTCGTCCTGTACAATTGGCCTCAGCCCATCAACCTGCAGTGCCACGTGCCATGGGCTGGTCCTCAGCCTCACACTGCAAGAGAAAATGCTGTGCTGTCAATGCAGATGGGGCTTTGCTACAACTGGCAGTGAGGGTCCACCATCAAGACTGCCCGAGACTGAATAATCCAGCACAAAGATGCTGCACACAGCAAAAGTTTCCCAGCCTATCTCACAAAAACCAACTTCATGCTCTATCTTCCTAATATCTGCAAAGTCACATGAGCGAAGCTGTTCTGTGCAGCACTGGCTACACTGCAGAGCAGGATTTAGGAGTAAACACACAGGTATCTTTCCTGAAATAGCCCAAAGCTAAGCTGGGGTGATATGGAAGGCAAGACATGCTCGCCTTGTTGATACTGAGCACAACTGTGGTCTAGTAGGGCAGCACAACTGCTCTTAGTACAGGTGAGCAAGCAGGTTATGGGTGAGCAGTGCCATAGAGCAACCTGGGGATGCAGAAATAAACAAAAGGCAGCATTTGGCTGTGTGACAACAGAGATGCCAACTGGAGATGCAGGAGGCAGGAACTGCACTCAAATAGCTGGTATTGCCAGAGGCAGAGGCAGACTTGAGGTAAAAATAGCACTTCCCAATAATGTAAATCAGTACTGCAGTATCCAATGACAACAAACGTCCCGAAAAGCAAGCGCCTTCCTTACAGCTGAGCTCGATACAGGGAGCTGCTAATGTAGTAGCAGTAAGTGTCAAATCTGCAGTAATTGCAACTGACCACAAAGAGGAAAAGTTTGTATTTTTCAACTGTGCTTAAAATCTGAAAGAGCACTTATTTATTCTGCTGTTGGTACTAAATTCTCAGAGAGACACCAGCACTTCTGATCAGACACTAGACTAGGGGTGGGTTGCAAAATGCTGGTTTAGAATATGGTAATATGAAAATGCCCTACAGTGCTGCTGCTCTCTACCACAGGTAGTAAAATTCACAAACACGCTGTACCTACCTTCATTTGCTAAATAAATAAATGACTTACTAGAAAACAGCATTCACTTTTCTCATGGAACAACTTGCTTCATTCAGGTTCCTTGTATGTTGTGTATTCATTTAGAAGTGATAGTAACTAGAGTAAAACCACCTATGAGTACACTGTGCCTGCAGTCAGCCAACAAAGCATAATTTTTATAGAATACCTCTGGAATTATTCTGATGTTGAAAGAGCTTGCAAAGTGGATTCAAAAGAGAAAAAATTTAAAAGGAGAACATTTTCTGTTGCTTCTCTTCATGGCACAGTGACATTAGTCAGATACTTAGTCTCAATCCACCTTATCCAGGACTAATCCTACTCTAATCAAAGCTTTTCAGCATCTTCATTCCTTCCGCTCAAAACCTGGCTGCAACAGTCTCAAGTCTCTGATTTTCCATCAGAGTCTTTGCACACTTTGCTCAGTTCTTGCTCATTACACCTTTCTTCTTCTTTCATCTTAAAGAATAAAAACTACTAAAAAAGAAGGATCTTATAAAATATGAGATTTGAAGCCCTCTCTTCCTCCTCCTGGATAAACCAGTCTGTTTTAAGACCAGTTGCAACCATCCATCAGAGCACCTTACAAACAGCAGCACTCTGAAGAACACGGGGTGGTACTTAGCACAAAACCTACACAAGAAGGAAGATACAGCAGTATTCACTTTGCATCTGCAGTGCAGATTTTCTCACACCAGTGTTATGACTCTGAATGTTTGTAGCTTAACACATAAACTTAAAAATACCCTGCACGCTGGAAGACAGAAAGAGAATCAGACATTAGATGGTGACTTCCGTTGACAAATCCTGTAGTGGTTTCACCAGACATTTCAGCACAAATAGCAACAGGAGGTATGTGTTGCCCTGGTGTAATTACATCCTGCTGCAGTCACAAATGTTGGGCTAATTGTGCTCAGGTAGTCAATGAACTCAAAATTCATATTTTCAACAACTGAAAAACTAGTAAAATTTATTAACCTTTATCTACTTCGAAAGTTGCTGCCTCCCCTCCTATTTTTTTTTTAATCTCAGGGAACAGGAACTAAAAAGAGAGGTGAGATAAAAAGAGGACAATTAACCTGGATCCTTTGTCCAAGAATCAGTGGAAACTGACCACAACTTCCCTCATCACGGCCAAGTATTGGACTATAACAAAGGTTTTGAGAATCAAAAATCTGATTGACAGTTTCAGAGACGTTTCTACATATATTAGCACTTGACCATGTTAAAAATGGTGACAGGCCTTTAAATGACTGGGGATATAAAAGCAGAATAAAATCATTTAAGAGCTGAAAAGATAGTATTTCCTCCAGGAATACAGTCCACATTGAAACAGCTGTCAGTGAGTATTTTGAACACTGCATTTGGTTTTGGAAAGTGAGGAAGAGGGTACAGAAGGTATCTCTCCTGCAACCTTTTAAGCTGTTACCTCCCACAATCCATTTGCATGGGAATGTCTGGAAGAGAAAGCAGATTCAGTTATAATATCCTGACTTTGGAAAACTTTCAGCTCTCATTTGCAGCTCTAAAATAGTCTGCTTAGAAAAGACAGCAAGCATCTGTAACACTGCACTTCAATCAGAAGCTGGCCTGCCAAAGCAGTGAAACACAGACCAGAAAACAAGACACATGAATGCCATGTTATTTTTAACAGTGCACAAAACAAACAAAAATTAATAAATAGAGCATTTGTTCCTAACAAAATACCATATGGCTTAACAAAAAAAGGAGTTCTCCTGATGCTAACCAAACTGTTTAGCCTGCTAGAAATTATTAAAAGGGAAATAAAAAAAAAAGTGATTAAGAAAACAGTGGGATCAGATATCCAAAGTGTCTGAAGTTTAAAAATCTGGAAACTAAATGTACATACCCTAAGACACGTCATTCTGTGTGAACAAGCACAGATCTTGTTTTAAATACTCCACAGGCAGCTGGGAATCCAAGCATGAAACTGTCCCATGAGTTCTCTGTGCTCTGCTCAGTGTGGGTGCCTTACCTCACTTCTCAACAATTCCTCCGAGGCCAGAGCATCTCCAGAGCACTGACCATCTCCAGAGAAAGACACTGTCCAGCCCCACAATACTAGCAGGAGTTAAGAGCATGAAGGAAGAGAGTTCCAGCATTTATTTTGTACCTCTGTAACCAAGCTGAAGCAGCTGAGTTGAAGCCATACCCACAAACAATGGATACCACAGTGGGCTGCAAACCAAGAGCAAACTATCTGAAAGTTCCTGGGATTTTCAGGAACTGTACATACTGCTGAGCAAAGACGAAAAGGAGGATTTAACTCTGGAAAACCATCAGCCAAAACCCAAAAAGATGCAGTTAAACAACAAAGTTTCCTGGAAAAATAGGGTAAATGGGTATGTGTCAATTATTTTTCTTCATGAATATCTGTTTTCTAAAATCCCAAGAGTGGCAAAATGTCAGCATTTTGACTCCATGTAGCACATCCACCCAAAATCCATTCAGTATTTGTTAGAACATGTCTATGAAAAGATAGTCAAGGAGAAACTTGCCACACAAGGCTGGTGGACAGTCCAGGATCTGGCATGGCCTCTGGTTATTTCAAGCACCTGTACCTAAGCTTTAGTCTGTAAGGGTCCAGAACCTGGTAAACCTTAGCTACAAAGTATTTCTAGCACTCTACAATTTGTGCTGCAGAAAGAAGGGTTGCAGCTTGAAACAACCCAAGTTCTTGACACATCCCAAGTTCTGTGCAGCAGATGTGAAAATAAATCTCTTCTGTGAATCAAAGACCTGAACCACAATTCACACCAGTGCCCCTCCTGCCAGGAGGCACAGATGAATGCTGCCCAGACTGCAAAGCTCAGGTCTGCTCAGGCAGGTGGTATGAACATGGATCAGACGGGCTCTGCTTCTGCTGCTGGTGCACTGGGAAGCTTCAAGACCTGCTGCCGTGGCAGGGAAGGGCCTTTCCTCAGGTGCCAGGGCAGCACATCACGCCCTGCACTGCTCACAGTGACACAGCCAGCTGCCGACGCACTTGGTAGAGTCAACTTAATGAAAATGGTGCAGAGCACACCCACTCTTACACCACCCCTCAGCATCTCACTCCTGAAGTTGTTCTTGAGGATCTGTCCCCCCTTCCCTGTCTCTCACCTCCCACTCAAGGCACTACCACCGGTGGAGCTGTAGGCACAGCTGCTGGCTCATGCTGCTCTAGATGCTCTCCTGCTGCCCATCTTCTCTCCGGCCACCTGGTACAGCCCAGCCCATGCATGGAAAGGTGGGTGGTAAAAGGACCGTCCCCCTGCCCTTGCTGCCATGCAACTGGCTGGAAGCAATTCCCAGGAAGCAGCACTCTTCCCAAGGCTTCCTTCCCTGCAGAGTGACTTGGCCCCCCCATGCCCCAGCTGTTGCAGCCTTCTGGCTGCCAGGAGGGACATCACTGCTATGTCCCACAGGGCCAGTGCCAAGAGATGGCAACTTAATGCCCCCGTGTAGCACCATTCAGTGTATTTCCTTCTCTAGTTCTAAATAACTTGGGACACATTCAATTTGAAAGGTAATAAAAAGATGTGATAGAAATGAGCTCTGCTTCAGCACAGTTGTGTATCCCAAGGCTCAAATCAACTCTTTTAAATCTTCCTTCCTGCTCCAGACAACAAAGAAATCACCAGGCTCTTCATCCAACTTAACTTTGAGGTAATTTGAGCGCATATTCCCTTCATCTTCACATGGTAACCAGTACACAGCCTGAGCACACTTCTAGTATTCCAATTTAGCAACTACAATTATTACTTTAGTCAACAAACACAAGATATCAGTCCCAGCTCTAGCACTCACCTTGTTCTAGATGCCTAGTGTTCAGTTGTCTTCAAAGCCAGCATTCCCAAGGACAAGTCTAATGATATTGCAGTCATCACTTTTCATGGATAACCACATCCTTCAGTTAGTAAAATGCTTCTCACATTCTAAGAAAACACTGGAGAAATGAAAAACCCAAACACACTAATATAAAACTAAGAGGGGACAGTTTACTGCCTGGAAATAAGGTTAAGATTTTTGCAAGAAGCAAAGCTTGCATTCTTCTCCAAAACACCTTGCCATTATAAGGAAATAATTGTGGACCTGGCAGTGGTCCACCACTAGGTTAATGGTTGGACTCAGTGATCTTAGAGGTCTTTTCTAACCTATGAAATAACCCCTTGCAAGCTCTATATGAAGGTATGCCAATACATAATTCTTCATATGAAATGCCTTTTCCCTTTCCTTCCACGTGCATGTGTGCACACAGAGGTACAGAAGTGAAGTTACTGGTGACAGTAACACACCACACATCTGTGTTCTGTTTCTCAAAGCACGGCTCACCTGGAAGGCTGTGCTTTGTCAGCAGGTGCCACCACAAACCAACCCTTTCTGAGCCACTTCCCACACGCAATATTACCACTGACCCACAACAGAACTTTAAAGCCTTGCTGTAGACAGAACTGAATGCTGTATGCATCGCAATCACATCCCACACACAGTGGCATGAAACAAATATTAACATTTCAGTCCAAGTAGCGTCTTTGCAGTTCAACAAGGACAGACATCCCCTAGCCTATATTCATTGCCAAACTCTTGCAATCTATCCCTTTGCACACTATGTTTTAGGGAATTATCTAATACAAGATTTAGTATCTGAAGGGATAAGGCTCCCACAACTACCCTGAAAGCTTGCCTGACAATGCCAGGATATCTAGCTTGGCAAATTATTCTGTATGTGATGTGGACATAGATCTCTCCCAGCCATCCTCCCCAGAACAAACTAAAACCCTACCTTTGAGCCTTGATGAAACAGTTTCTTCTGACATCTTGTTTGTTTCTTTCTACATGCCACTCAAGAATGCTTACAAGCACTTCCTCTACTCTCAGTTTTTGGCAGATATTCAATATGTGAGTCTCTGCACTTCCTACTCTTCTTTTGTTTCCTTGTCTCTCTGTGTCTGAAGAGCAGGGACCAAATGCACCATTACTGGTCAAACCTGAAACTCTTCCAGATCTGCCCAGTTCCCATTCTCTATCTGATTCTTCTTAGAAGTCTTTCTGGACCACTCTGCAAAGTCATTTTCTGGCCTAAGGTCCTTCAATCTGTTTTTTCTGCTGTTCTGGATCATCTGTTAACTACTTAAATTATTCATCACTCTGCTTACTTTACAGATCTTCATCACAGTCAGGATTACCATTATGGATACTTGCATCCTTGCAATCTTAACCTCTATTTATTCAAACTCAAATCTCAGTTTACTTTCATTCTGCATTTCTAATCCCATTCAGTCCTACTGCACTGAGGGAGACAACTCTGCAACCACAAAAGCAGGTAACTTATCCCACTCAACACAACTGCCTGTGGTGAACTCTGACAAAAGAATACAAGTGCTGGAATTTCAAGAATTGAGGCACTTTTGTACCCACATTTGTTAGGTAACAGAGGAAAAGGACATTTTTGGAAAACTTTCATCTCTCAGGTGAGTTCAAGACAAGCTCAATTCTGAACTTTTGTGCCTTGACCTGACCGTAACTCTGCAAAATACCTTGCATGACACTTCATTGCCAGCAGAAAATGGAGCACACAAACTTAATGGAATGGTTTTGCAACACAAGTACAATAAATTTTCTCTTGTAATTCAGATTTTCAGGGCACAGAGAAAAGCGTCAGCTGAAGAGAGCACTCATTAAACAGGCCATCAGAGCTTTATACCTATTATTGCATGGAACCCTTGAACTATTTGTAAAAGATGAATGCTTTTGGTTTGAAGTCATTTGCTTTGAATTTACTTTTTGAACTGATGGGATGAGGTGCCAAGGGAAGAAAATGAGAGAGAGGTTCAATATGTGCAAGAGCTTTAGAAGTCCACACTGGGCTACAATCTTAGGGATGCCTGAGGGAAGTGGATACTGCTGCTCACACTGTGAGAAGTGCTGGGACGGTGAGGGAAGGAAGGTCTCCCTCCTGGATTTTTCCACTTGCCTTTCCTTCTGATCCTGAAATCCCCAGGTATGTTAAGTGCATAGGGCATGAAGAATTGTCTTGGAGCCTCATACTGTGCTGCTGCAGGTCTTGAGAGACAGCTCTGGGAAGACACAGCAGGTAAGCACAGATGTGAATGAAGTGCTGACCCCAGCACAGCAACCCAGAGACCACATATGCACAGAAAGAGCAGGTCCTTGAACCTGAGGCATTGATCACAGGTCAGCTGTAAGCAAAAAGAGGGTCTGAAGAATAGCAGAGAACCCATTTGCTTCCTGGGATCAGAACAAAATTGTTTCAGTTTATCTGTTCGTGTGCTGACAGGACTCTGTTCTCATCTGGAGGGCACTGAGACCAAGTCTGTTTACTTCCCTGATGCAGTAACTGCCAAGAGAGAAGAAACTAGAAATCTTCTGAAGATTACAGACTACTTTCTTCAGTCTTTTAACTTTAAAACAGGCAGATTCAGGAAGGGAATCTGTTATTCCTGGTGTCTATTAGAACCACAAATGAAAAGGTCAAGAGAGAAGCTATTAACTACTAAGCCTTACAGTTGTACAAAAACCTTGTATTTGGTCCATCCAGTCATGAAAACTGTTTACTGACTGCTCCCCAAACTCTTGCAAGCTTGGATGTGTATGCAAAGTCCAGATATGAGAAACCTCAGAATATTTTACATAAAGGTCACAATACGGGACAATAGCAAGCTGCTGATTAGTGCCACAGTAGCAGAAAAAAGAAATGTCATCAAAGAAAAACAATGAAACAAGTGAAACTTCCCCAGAAAATTGTATGAATGCTCACTGGGGCCTCAGAAGCAATGACAATCATTTTTGAAGACTCACAGATAAACTCTGAGTAGAAAGAGCATTTAGGAAAACAAAAGAATACAATCACAGAACTACAGTGAGTAAATGATAATTACAGTTTAAAATAGGCAATTTGTAAGCACAGTGACAGACAGTGTTGATTAACTTAGTGCAAGTGAAAGGCAGTGAAAGGCAGTGAAACTAAGGAATGGGCCCAACAATGTAAAGCACAAATGGCTTTTAAGTAGTGCTAATAATTTTATATTTACCCATTACATTCTGGTTCATGCTTAATACCTCAGCTTCTCTGTTTGCCAGGGTTCCATATTTACCTTTTAGTTCCTAATTAGTCCCTTGAGAACTACTTTCTCTTTCATAACATACTCCCTTATGATTGTGTACACAATGCTTTCTGCAATGAAAAACTGCTTCTTAGTTGGGTCAGATGATTTTAACCCACAAAGCTATTCTGGTTTTTTTTTGTTCGTTTGTTTTTTGTTTTTAAATAAATGGCCCTCAAGTCCCATACCCCTCTTCCACCTTCTCTGTTTAATATATAAAGCTTCTATTTTAAAAATAACAGTGGACACTGTTTACTCGGCACTTGGAGGGTACAATTCCAAAGCCTGAGAGAAACAGTTCTCTCCCTATTCAGCATCTTCCTTGGTGCTGTTCCCAGACTGGACACTAACTCAGGTCACCACTGTACTGGCCAGTGTCTGCTCTGTGGATGTGGGATACTTAGAAAAGGAAATCTCTGGCATATGCATCCATTATCCCTACTCCTATTTCTTTGATTTTGCTCTCATCCATGCAATTTCTGACTGTGAGAAACAGGAACTGGGGGAAAAAAACCCCAACATTCATTATTGCCATTGCCTGCATCAGTCTCTTTAACTTTCCTTCTTTTTTAGCATTTTTAAAGTCCTTTTCCAGTTAATTTCTCTCAGTCCTTTACGGAGCCTCCCCAAAGAAGCACAGATATGTACCAAAGTTGCCTCTAACATATCTTTTCACTGGAACTAAATTTATTCTTAAAAAGCTAATGCACAGTTAGTGCCTAAGAAGAAACACACAACTCTTGCTACTTCTCTCTAGCTCAGGGCTTTGTTTCCTTTTAAATAGCATGACTCCAAAGGAAGTAACTCACTGGAGCTGTTTTTACTTATTCACAAATAAAAAAATTCCCTCAGGCTATAAAGTCCAAAGAAACCACAGCAGTGACATTTTTAGAGCACTTGCCCAATCTCCTTAAACCTCAAATCTCACTAGAGGAGGTGGTAGCCAGTCCTAAATAATGCTTTCCACATCAGTTCTTCAAAGCACCTGGCTAATCCAATAGAGGCAGAAAAATCTAGCTGCATTCATTAATCTTCACAGTGCTCATCTAAAGCCAGGATTTGTCTCTGGGACAAACAATGTTCTCAGAAGTCAAAAGTTTCTCTTAAAAATGATATAAAGAGATGTGTTTGTCATAAAGGAAAAAGCTGTAGAGCAGTCCTAAATAAAAGCACCCCACAACAATATTTTATTTCCCTAAGAAACACTGTCTTCTAGTATTTTTAGTATTATCTACAGAGGAAAAGAGGAAATAATATATTAAATACATATGTATAATAAAATATGTTTAATATCACTTATTTCTTTCATGCTTCTTTACACCACACTCAGTTCACTGGACACATTTCAGATAAACACTTGCTCAGAACTAGCTCACAATGGCAGCACACCTTGTAAAACATTTCTGAATGGAAAAGCATTCTTAAAATTTGCAAGTCTGGCTTTTAGGAGCTTCTGAGACAATAAATACCAATTTTTTCTCCTTCAGTGACTTGTGCTTTTTAAAACAGAATAATCACTGTGAGTGGCCCAGTACTGCCATAGAAGGGACTAAATTAATATTTTCTTTACTTCATAGCACAGTAACCTGATTGAGCGAAACACTGGTTATGCTCATTCAGCCTTTTGAGCCTAGATTTCTCAAGACAGGCTCCTATCAACACACAAGCAGTCACTGACTGTGCTGTCGCCTGGCTGCTAAGTTTTGAGCCTCTGACAGATGTCAGACAGATGTCAGACAAATGTGACAATGAAAGTTTTGTAGACAGGACGTTCCTTTCAAGCAGACTGAAAACTGAGCATGGGCTAGAAGAGACCTGGGAAACAGTTCACAGAGGGATGACACAGCCCTTCCCTGGTTGCATCCTTCCAACCCTGCAGCTGCACATGCAGCCCTGAGCCAGGCAGAGCAAGTGCCATCTCGTACCCAGAGTGCAGCCAGGGAAGACACAAGAGTGCACAGCAGGACCTCAACAACTGCTGCAAAAGGACCTCACTTTATTGAGCCCACATGTTTCCAAGCTAAGAATCGATGGGCACATCCAGTGGACTGTGGCTTCTAAGACTTCAAGACGTGCAGCCCAGCTCAGTCCTACTGCCAGACCACTTTCATAGACCTGAGGAGATTCTGCCTTGCAGCAGCTCTGAACTCCAGGCACTGACCGAAAAGAAATAGCTGCTCCACAGGGTTGGAGCACAAGCTGGCAGTCAACAAGAGTTACTGCCAGGTGATTTTGACAACCTTTTGCAAAAAACTTTCCATGAAGATATTTTTTCTGGAGCAGGACAGGGCAGCAGACAGGAATGCAATATAACAAATTGTCCTGGAGTAGATCAACTTTTGTGCAGCTCCAGGGTTAACTCAACATAGAGAGAAACACCCTCTTCAGGTGGAGGGAGGTCTGGTCAGACTATGGGTGCACAACAGCAGTGCCAGAATCAGTCCATGCCTCCCTCAGAGGCTTTCCCCATCCCTGCATAAAAGCACACACTGCTCCCCTACAGGAGCTCCACAAAAGCTGTTGTTCCCACAAGGATGTGATCCTCCCAATGCACTGACCAGCAGGTCCCCACCTCTGTGTGCAGCAGAGCTGCTGCCAGATCCAGAGCCAACCTTCCTTCCCTCTCCACTGCCTTATACTGAAGGCTGTCTTTTCTCATGACTACAGTTCATTAGAAAGTGACCGGGAGGCAAGTATCTTAGGAGTGGGGACACAAAGATGAGTGACAGAGTAAGGTCTTGTCTGTATGACTCCAGTCACAAAGCAACGCAGTTAGTGAGATGAGGACCATCAGCCCCACCTGCAGCAGTCAGGTCTGTACAGCTCCCAGCTGTACAGAGTAATCTGTGACCCCTGAAAGACGGGAGAGAGGAAGTGTCAAATTTTGAAATATTTTGCCACATAATATAAAGAAAATTTAAAAGTGATGAGCAATCTTTTAACCTGATAATGCCTCTTTTTCTCATGTAACAGGATGCCTCCTATATTCTAAAGCTCTTACACTCTGAGGCTGCTTTTGTCCTTTTTTTTACCATAATCATAATTCTAATTCACCCCAATAATTAAAGTAATTAAATTATTCTTTTATTAGATGACCTGACAGAAGTAGTTTGGTTCTTGAACAGAACTGAGATTAAATGATTATTTCTTTGATAGGTATTAACACAATTCATTACAAAAGCACTTCTGTCAAGGTTAGTGCCGTAATTTATAGAACTATACTATTTATGTTTGCAACCTTTAAAAAGCACTTTAACACTTGAACAGAGCCCCAAGTTTCCATGAAGTACGAATTTCAAAAGTAACCAGGTGAATTGTCAAAGAGAACATAATGAAAATTTCTGTTCCTTTGACTAGCTTTGTTGTTTATGTAATCATAGGAAAATTTCTACCCATCAATCATCAGCCCACCAGGACATACAACACTATCTTCCCCCCACAAAAGCTGTTACTCAGCATTCATGCACTCCTTTCTGATTTTATTGTTTCCATCTCCTTCCAACTTCCCCTTTGCTCTCCACTGTCTCAGAACAGGGGAGGAAGCTAACAGTCATACTGCTGCAAAAAGAAGGAAAATGAGAGAAGAAGGGACAAATGAAGACATAAATAAAAAAAAGATGTGAGGAGCTCTATCCAGCAGAACACAGATATCAAAGAACCAGAAGTCTTGTTCTCAGGAGCACTACAAAGCATGTGATTCCTTCACTCCAGTCATGCCCTATCACAACGAACATACCTGACTAAGCTGCAGAAGCCCTCTGGACCCTTACCTCAGGCACAGAGGACATTTTCAGTAGGAGACATTGCAGGCAGTAGCAGGCCCTTTTCACAACAGACTCCTAAAGAGGATCCTTCTGGCCACCTGCGTCCTCTCATGGCCCCTGGTCTCCAGTTTCGTTTATCAGGAAATGACTGCTACCTCAAGTATGAGATGTCCTCAACTTCTCACTGAAACAGGGGCTGTTGGGGAGGAAGTGCTGGGGGGCAGTGGTGCTATCTCATTTCAGAAACAAAACAATGTCAGAGGAGCCTGGCATTACACCCTGGTCAGATGTGGCCACGTACTATAACCTTGGCCTCCATTTCTAATTTGTTAGTTTACATTCATGAAAGTCATTCTGGCCCGTCTGACAGCGAGAGGACCCCCAGTGTGATTCCTTCTGACAGTGCAACCATCCACACACACGTTATTTCTGCACTGAGCAGTAAACAACTGCACAGAGCAGTCGGCATCAGCTTGCCCCCACCCAGCAAACACCCATGTAAGTTCACAAACTTAGTCCTAAGAGCCTGGCTGGACATGCTCCTTCAGTGCTTCTGTGACTAGGGTCTCTTCTTTGATGTAATTTTAGACAAAGAAGTGGGCACAGGAAGGGAAGTTCAGAGGACGTAGTTCCAACACCTCCTTCAAAAGAAGGCAATACATCAGTAGAAGTCACTCACAGTAGGAATAGTCCAGTAATGCCTAGAGACCATCTAGTCAATTCAGGATTGCATGGTACTAAAAACTGTATATGGTACCTGCACCATACATAAAACTGCAATTTGGTGTGAAAAAAAGGATGAGCACCCACATGTGCATTTGCATGAACATACTCCAACTGCAGTACAGCAGCATAAAGCCCTATCAGTGTTCAGTGCCATACAAAGTACTGCTTCAAGACTAGAACCAGAGAGGGGAATACACTCTGGAAAAGTTCTGGGCACAACAGATAAGGAGGGTGGCTATCCTTGACTTGGTTGTGCTCAATGGCAAGGGAACGTGAGCTTTTATGCTATTTTATCTTGACTAAACACAGCACTCTTGCCAAGCAGTTTTAGATGACAGTTCTGCAATTCTATGCTTAATGCTTTACAAAGAAACTGTTGTTCTGAAGAACAAGGGTGGTTTTTTCTCCTTTAGTTAAATAGGATATATAGAAAATTGGTAAACTGAAACTCAGGTCCCCAGAAAGGAGTTAAGGAAAAGCAAAACACTACCTGGCAGTGGTAATCATAACATGGCATTATGATTCACAGATAGAAAGAGAAAAGTCAAACCAGACCATAAAGAAGGTCTAGTAGGTAAGTTGCCTTCTGGATATCATAGGTACAGAATTTTCCAAGACAGTGTGTGTATGAAAAATACCCCAGTATTTTGGAAGTAAATCCTGACTCATTCTGTACCAAAGGGGCTCCCACTTAGAAAATGCTTTAAGCAGCAAAGTAGATTTCTGAACATGACCTTAACAACATTTCAAGCCAGAAAAGAACTTAGAATAGCTAGTTATAAGCATGCTCAAGCTAAACAAGTAAAGGGAACAACGTGAACAGAGGACAGAATTGCTTTGGTTGGGGTGTAGCAGGGAGTAGTTATTTGTTTTGACAAAAGTAAAAAATTATCCCTGCAAATTTAAAAGCAATGAAAGAAAAGTCATTACAAAAGAATGAAAGACAGTTACAGTCACAAATGATCACAGTACTCCGTGAACTGAATTTGCTGCTGTACTTTTTCTACAGACCAGTGCACTGATGCACTGCAGTGAAGTTTTTCTCTATCAAAAATTATTACAAGTTGCCTTTGCAATTTGGAAATCTTAGTGTTATCACTGACTTACCCAGTAAACAGTATGAAAAGATAATCTAATTTAACACCCCAAGAGTGGGCACAAGATTAAAGTTTTCTGTCCCACACTTTTTTACAGAGGGTTCCCTAGTCATGACTGTAAACATCTCATTGGAGCTTTCTTAAATGTCAGTTTCAAGCTTTGACACAAAAATAAACACTCACATCATTTGCTACAAATGTAATAATGGATTATGAAAAAGTGATGAGCAGATATATGAGAAAAAGTGTTGAGCTAATATATGAGTTACACTGACAATTATTTGCTGCAGGTTCAAATATTTTCATCCTCTTCATTACTTTTGATATGCAAGATCTCTTTAGTCCATTTCTAATTGTCAGTGTAGCACAGCTTGAACTGCAATATGTTGCTAATGGCAACAGCGATAGTTTCAGGCTACTGAAACCTATTTCACCTTGGAACTGCACAGCTGGACTTGGATAACAGGTCAGACCTCAGATGTGTAATGAAGCTCCACTCTGCCTTCAGCAGTGCTGCCCCAGCTCCTACTAACAGACAGTCTACTCTGACAACTGTTGTATTTTCAAATAAAACTAAGAAACGTGACATTGCCCTTCCTGGAAAAGTACTGCAGCCCTACACAGATAACAGGCACAAATACACACACACTGACCTGCTTTATGTAAGACAAACACCGTACCTCATTCCTTCTGTGGACCTGTTCTGGTAGTTGCGGTAGAGCTGGGGAACGCCCAGCATGGCCTCAGTGAACACTGCCAGGAAGCCCAGCGTCTCCACGAAGAGAAAGGAGTCCAGCCAGAGGTAAGTGATGTAACCAGTCACACCAGTGAAGGTGAGGACACACTGCACGTAGTCTGTAAACTTGCTCCAATGCCAAAAATAGTTCAAGTCAAAATCTGCAACAGAATAGGAATGGAAGAAGAATCAAATACGTTTTCTCAACCAACCCAAAAGTCATCAGGGTGAAACTGAAGACTGGAAAGCATGAGGGAGGCACAGTCAGTCTTTGGAGGTAGGGGATGAGGGAAAGGATTAAAAAAGTAAAAATGAACCAACCAAACTGCCTAAAAAAATCAAACACAAAAACAACAAGGAAAAAAAAAAGTATTGATTTCAACAACATTTTTGGGGGGTGTTCAATAAGGAAACAAGGAAACAAAGTCTTGCAAACTAGCAAAATATGTATAAAAAGA
The DNA here is from genome assembly GCA_013399695.1 of Formicarius rufipectus. NCBI lineage: Eukaryota > Metazoa > Chordata > Aves > Passeriformes > Formicariidae > Formicarius > Formicarius rufipectus. The sequence continues at coordinate 226,906 of VXAU01002358.1, read as the reverse complement.
TAAATTTTTAAAAGGAAGCATTTTAAAAATACTCTCATGTATCAAACATGAAGGACTGCGGTTACCACTCTAGTGGAGCTGATGTAAGAAATGTTTCACAAAAAACTTCACAATACTAAGAACAGCCCCAAGCACAGCAACCTAAGTGTTCCCTCTCAGATCATTATCTCTACCTTCAATCCAGGCTCCTTAGAAGGTCACCTCAAGTTCACAGCTCTGCTCCCTGGTGCTGGGCAGCCGCCTGCAGTGAAGGGCAAGCTGCCATGTGCAGGTGGTACAGTTTTATCAAGGCAGGTAAAAGACTTTGGCAAGATCCCCCCCTGGAAAAAGGCCTCCCACAGACATCACCACTTTTCATTCCAAGGGCAAAATGTGCTTTGCTCTCGCCCTTGCAAGTACCAATGCCTGCAGGGTGCACACCCATTTCTATATCCATCAGAACAAATTGCTGAACCACAAAACACAATATCCTCTGCTGAGAGCAGGAGAAAGAATGAATCGACCATAGCATCTGCTCGGCACATGAACAGTGTACCACTAGAAGATACGCAGGTGTCTTAATGATGACTAATAAAATATACAATCCTATAACAATTGACTGTATAACAAAATAGCAACACCATATTTAATAAAAAGAATGCAACAATAACTGTAGGTGCCATTTCCTGCCTTCCTTTCTTAAAAGCACTCTAAGTTAAAAATACCTACTTCAGACCAGCTGGACTCTGTTAACTACCAAGACGATGAATCACTGTCCTAACAGGGTTATTACAACCAGCCCAAATACGTGCAACACACAGCACATGACTAGAAGATTTCTGTCACTGCCACCTCAGAACTAGTAGAGAAAGCTAAAAAAAAGAGTCCTATTGCTCATTCAGGCAATGAAGACATTTACCTCCACTAACACTAACAGCAAACTCAGTGAAATGGGAATACAGGCACTTGGCTGCCTAAAGATACACAGACATGCCAAATGATTGTTTCACTTTCTGCATCTTTTCACACCTTCAAATCATTATCAATCTGGCCCTCAGATTCTCCTTATTAACTAGTCTCCTCTTTTTTGTACTTGTCAAACACATTTCTCAGGATACCTGCTGACTGCACTCAGATGAATCATTTTTCTTTGCCACACAAAGAGAAAAGTAAAACTGTCCAGGAGCCATACCCAACCTGTAGCATTGTCAGCCATCACCCAGAACTGAGTGAAATAACCTGTGGCAAAACCACTGTCAATGTAAATGTTGACTTTCACTATTTTATGGTAGTGGCTCCTCAACTTCAGAATTTAGGGACACAAGACATGAGCATCATGCATTTCTGGAGCTTTGTAAAAGCTTCCCTTTTTGGAGATGAAGAAATTAAAAAACAGAATGGAGCAGAAAAAGGAAGGTAGAAGACAACCACAAAGGTAAGAAAATCACTACCCATTTTAATTTACCTTTATTGCATTTTCTGGAGAGAAGGAAAGTCAACAAGAATCTCTGACAAAGTAGAAGGACCAAGAGACACTCAAAACTCCCATTCCTTGTTGGCCCTCCTCTGGATTTGCTCCGAAAAGTCAATGTTATTCCTGTGCTGGGTGAATACCCTTTCAGACAGTTCCAGCCCTAGAAGGGACCATCTTGGCTCTCAAGATGACTATACAGTCATTACTCCTCAAACTCTGAACTCAACAACACCAGTTTGGATCTGGTTGCTGTGCATGGACATGCAAGACCCTTTGCCCGTCACTCATTAAACTTTCCTACCAGATGTCAGGTCTGCCCTGCATACACTGTGTTTCTCCTCCTGCATTCTCTTACATGCTTAAAGAACCTTTTAAAAATACCCATCCCTAGACACCAAATCTGTATTGCCCCAAGTTCATTTTCATCGTAAAAATCAAAGAATTTGACTTCATAATAAAATTTTCATACTAAAAATCAAAGAACAAAAATAACATGGGAAGAGCAGGAGTTTAGGAGGTTCATGGGACTAAAAAAGTCAACATTCATACAGCTGCCATGAGGCCAGCTACAAAATCCATGGATCCATGCAAACACTTGAACATAAATAAGAAAACTATTGTGTGAAAAAGGACTTCGTCTGAAGCAGGGGACCTAATTACTAGCACAGGAAGGAGCTTGAGACTCGGTTTTGTTCAAAACTGCCATGATGCTAGACAGTCTCCATTCACTGTACTAAGTGAATTCACTGGATAAGTTCTGGTTTCTGCTATAAATTGTGCTTGGTAATGTTTTCAGTGAAGCTGGAAAGAGAAGACAAAAAGAGGTAAGAACCATCATAACCAATAACCGTGGTAACAGCCTTGCAGGAAAACAACTGAGTTATTTTAAAAACAACTCAATACATAATCACTAATTGCTCTACTTAACAGATGTATTTTCCAGATGCAGAAGTTTATTTTAGGACCCCACACATATCCACACTGCATTACTGCAAAACGTGATCTTTCATATGGGTTGTAGTTTCTCTGGCCCTTACTTGGACTGTTAAAATGTTTTGCCACATGACTGCTTCTTTTTTTTTTAACCGAGGCTAAAGCTTATTTTCTTTGACAAATGATTTCAAAAATTTAGAGGGGAAAAAATCACATACCCATCACTTCAAGGTCTGGAAATAAACTGTGACTCATTTTTCCAAGTTGTTTCCCTTCCCAAGGGGGTCTAAACACATTAGTTCTGTAATGGGACCAACATACTTTCAAAATAAAAAATGTTGATTGTGCTGAGTAGTGTGACAGGTACATGTAAAGGCGGCTTTTAAATGTTAAAAAAAAAGAGGAGTTTGTTTGAAAAACAGAACAAAATCCACATTTGTGTGCAGACTAGTCCTGTCCCAAGAAGATAACCAAAGGACACCAACGAGAACCATGCTATCTGAGAACTGAACAAAGTTATAGCTATTATCGCAAACATTATTCATATTAGAAGAAAATTATGAATCATAAATATGATATTGGGATTTTTGCCCCTCCATGATCCCTTTCCTTTAAAAAGACAAAGCAGTAAATCCCACTGCACCACAATTTTTTTCTAGCAAATGTCTTCAAAACTGTCCAAGTTATATCTGGATGCATATCTTTCTACTCCCTGAAATGGGACGGCTGTGCTTGCACAGCTCACTCCATTCACTGTTTCCCATCCTGCCCAGAGAGAAATCCACGAGGTGAGTTTGTGACCATACCCAGCCCAAGCGGTAACTCCCCCTCACCAACATCCTGCACGGATCGGAATTGGCATTACTGCTGTGAAAGGTTCTGTATCTTATTACCCATGCCTGAGCTCTTTAATCCACTCAGCGAGTTGCATTTTAAGCATGTTAATCCATTGATAGATGAGACATTTATGCTGGAAAATCCTACTGATGCTGGGGGAAGGAGCAGCTCAGTAGGTTCTTTGTGCACAGACTGGAGAAAACGCTGCACAGCTTCAGGGTGAAGAAGAAGGAGATTAAAAGACCTCCCCGGCAGGCACACTGTGCGTCAGATATGAAAAATGTAAAGCAGGCAGAGACACCAATGTAAATAACCACGGTTAGCACTAGCTGGGCCAAAATGCAAGTAGTAAATTCAGTAAATTCTGGTGTGGAATAGATGCCAAGTGGCACAAAGAAGAGTCCACAGTATCACCTTTCACTTGAGGATGACACAGAGGTCCAAATAGTTACATTATTTTTAGTCAAGAAACATTTTATACCAGGTCAGCTACCATGCTAGTTCCTTTTGGGAAAGTGAATCAAAGACTTTGACATCCTAAAAATTATTTACTGCAGTTCTCAATTCCTCTGGTTAGTTGCACCTTATTTTGTGCCTTGACCCTTCTAATTCTGTACCTACACCCTTGTGCTGCATTCACTTATACTCAGACATTTAACCCAACTCCCACTTCTTGGATGTTTCCTTCCTGGTTTTGAGGTCAATGAAAAGCTCACAATTTACACTGCCTGTCTTTGCGAGGTGGGAGAGTTTGCATTTGAGCCCTTTGTATAGCTTCACCTAGGAAATAAACTCCTTCCTTCTTATGAAAGCTACTGATTTTACTTTGCTCTCTCCCTCTATCACACCATTTATTCACAGTCATTCCCCCGAATTGCCTCTGATAATTAAACTCTTGACCTCTGGTATGAAGAACACTGCTCACCAATTCATTCTAAGAGCGTGCTGAACAATCTCTACCACTGACTGCCTTTCTAAACAGATGATTGGGTAGTTAATTCTCCTCCCCTCTGGTATACATCTAATGATTCTTGTGTTTTGGGAGACTGTGGTGCTGTCCACATCAATTTCTGTTACCTAACTGTGGACCACAGCGCCTGCCCACCTGACCTGTCACACGATCAAAGGAGTCCAGCCCAAGCAGTCAGATGTCCAGAGACGCCTTTAACAACACCAGAATCCAAAACCTCAGGGCTTAGATGCTGTGAAAGAGCCTGATAATCATAATCTAGCCAGCCTGGAACAGTTACAAAATGCAGTCATGGCTGAGAAGTATTTCAGGTTATTATCCATGATCTGTTTACTGTAAATGTACTTCAAAGATGCAGAAGCTGGAACCTGCAACTCTCTGGTCTGCCTGTGGGTTTTAGCCACTGGGCTGTGGTGCAAGAGCCTCCCCCTCACTTGCTTTTTGGCTTGTCTCAAGAACTTGCGGTCTCTCCTGTAAAAGGGGATCAGGTCCAAGCAGTACGCAAATGTGATGCCACTCCTCATCCCAGCCTGGCAACAAAGGCAACTGTTCAGACAGTTTGAAGATGCAGACTTGTATCCCCAGGCTGACAAGAGAAGTTAACTCAGACCTCTCACACCTCAAGTGAGTGCTCTAAGCTAATGCACAGTTCCTGCACTCAGCAGTAGCATCTTAAAGTAAGTAAATTTTGCCATGTTCTCTGAGAAGGACTTGGGAGGCACCTGACTCTGGAGGTAGGGCCCACACAGTAGTTTCTGAAAAGGGGACTTTTACACTTGCAGTCCTCCAACTGCAGCAAATCCTCAGACATTGCCTCAGGCATTAGCTGTCTCCCTGGCAATCCTGATTTCAGCTGCCTCATCTTAAAACAGCAGCAGGATTACAGAGAAGGACACTGGCTAGCACTCCTCACCTTGCTCCTTCTGAGCAGCTCCCTGCCAGAGGTGGGTTTCTCTGATCCTCTGCTCTGGAATTCCAGCATACCCCACAGGGCACCCAGGAAATAACTGGGGCCAGAAGAGGAGCACGGTTCTGCATGACTGTTACCAAGTGATCCGTAACTTCTCTCACTCTCGTCATCTACAGATCCAGAAAAAAGGAAGGAAGCAGCATTACAGACAGACGGCGAGAACTGATAGATTTCGATTTTTTCTTCTTTCCTTTTTTAAGAAGTGATAGAAACCTGCAAATGCTGTCTGAAGCCAACAGTTCTTTTACACTCCTTGGGACTGAAAAGGGACTTATCTTTCACTCACACTACAAAAGAGAAGAAATGAGACCTCAGCGCCAAAAACTTCCAACTCTGATCCAAACCACTGTCCTTTTTGAAAAAAGTTAAGGAATCCACTATCTTGCATAGTATCTATAAAGAGACTGCTCTTATCTCCATTCCTTCAGGCCATGACCTGGGAACTTCCTGCATCTCCAAGTACTTCTAAGTGTCTGCTCAGCCCTGTCACCACCATAGTTCCATCTCTCAAACATTCCCTTCTACAGACTGTTGTCATCTGGCCTTCACGCTGACTTGCACTCAAACACCATCACTTTTTCCTTTCTAGCTCATCTAAGATGGGAGCAAAATATTCCAGAGGGTCTTGCATATTTCTGAAAATATTACCCCAGCCTATACTAAACAAATTACTCCCATTCAATTAAATTTTTGACATCACTTGGCCCACAGACTGCCTTCTCTTGGCCACATCTACACTAATGTCAATTTTTTAATGCCAATCCCCTTAGCATTTGACTCTCCTTAAAGGACCAGTACAAGTCCTTTAGTTAACAAAAAGTAACCAGCACACTTTCATGTGAGAGAGGGAAAATGTCAAATCTTAACTGCAGAGAGAAAGTCTGAACGCCTACCCACATAAAACCTGAAGATTCATACAAGGAACTTTTGGGTTTAAAAGCTCACTGGAGATTTTGGTTCTTGATGGGAGGACAGAATACTCCATAATAGAAGTTCAAGTCTGATGAAATCTCCTCTAAATCAACATTACCCCTACCTCCCCTCAGCTACCTCCTCTAGTTTGAAGACAAGTAGTTGCCTTGGTTTTCTTAGCCTCATTTTATTTGGTGTCACCATCTCCTAAAATCTTTTATGCTAGGTCTTTGCCCACCCTTCTTCCTCCTTCTCATGTTCAGGGCTTTTCACTCCTTTTCCACACTGTCCTCCAGCACAACCTACTAACAAGCATCAGCAACTGCTCTGCCTTTCCCCTTTGGATACTACGAGGTCCACTCTACCTCCTCACCAATGGGAATTAGCAATTGCAAGGTTAAGAGACACATGTTAGTTACAACTACTTTAAAAAACATACCAGACAAATGCACTGGTACATATGAAAAAGTCAAACAATCCACACTGTTTCATAACACCTTTCCATTCCCATTCATGTGCTACTTCCCTGGTTTTACAGTCTTTGGTTTGGGAAGACTTTGAATACCACTTAGCACAGTGGTCTTTACCAGAGATAATTAGCAGTAACATCTATATTGACCATTTTGTGATCCTTAAAGAACAGCTATTTAGAAGTTACACTTTCAGATTAAAGTTTTACCCCTGCTGCTCGTAACACACAGGACAAGAAAGAATGAAGAGCTAAATGAAAATATTTATACCCTGAGCACATCCTGTGCAGATGACAGCTTTCGCTGTGCTATTTGCAGTGTAATTTACCTTGTACACAGCTCAGTTTATAGGAGTCTCACAGTGAAGAGGAAAAAAAAAACTTAGAGAAAAATGCAGTTATATAAATCCATAAAATTAGGCTTTGAGATTTTCCACTGTCTTACAAAAGGATGTGAAATTGTTTACATCACTGGTGCTGTGTGGGATATTTGCAAGAACAAGGGCATATTGTAAATATGAGCAATCCAGATATTCTGAGTTTGTGAGACAATGTGGCTGTGTGGTAAAAACCTTGAAAAAGATACAGGAGAGAAAACTGCGGATGGGAAATATGTATGAACTTGCAAAACTAAATGATCAAAGAGATGCCTATGTGACAAAGGGACTGTGAAGGAGAAGAACAGCAGTTCATGTGAACAAGTAACTTCAGCCAATGATAGAATAAAGCAAAACACATGGACAGTAGGTAGTAGCCAATAAACACTTGATGTATGTGCGATGCTGATGCCCTAAGTGTATAAAACAATGAGCTTTGTGAACAACAAATGGGCATGATCATAGCCTGAGATCATACTGGTCGTCGTGCTCTATCTGATTTCCCGCTAATTCCGCAGTGCTGCACTGTTACTAGCCCTGTCGAAATTTTAATTTGTTTATATATACACCTAAATATGCCTGCATACACATACATACCTGTTCCTTACAGTACAACTGCAAACACTGTAAGCATTAAAAAGAAAGTAAAGTTATAAAAGCAACCAGGGAAGAACAAAGGGGGTTTTGTTCTAGTATCAAGGAGGTTCTAGCAAGTATGGTATCTGTGAATGAGGCTCCAGCAGCTGGGCTCAGAAAGTGCTGGTGAACGCCAGCTGAGCTGGGAAATGCACATGGAGAAGTACAGCACATCTCTGCACATCAATGAGTGTAACCAGTTTCAGGGCAACCAGAATAAACTCCAGGCCACTCCAACAAAAAGCCTGGAGAAGAGCACTCTGGACTAATCTCTTCCAAAGCAAGGACATTTCTTGGAGTTCTTCAGATGGAAGATGCTTTCAAGAAAATCTTGCAGCAGGTACACTTGCAACTCCCTACAATTTACTTCATACAACATATGGTAACCAAATTCTGCTTGCTTCCCAAGTCCAGCTGGGAGAAAACAGCAGGTCTGTACTCCTGGTCTATTAGTAGACTAGGCCAGTAAGATTAGGAGCAGAAATACAACAGACAGCCACCACCACAAATACATGCTAATATTGCTACCAGGACAAGGCACTTGATCCCAGATATATCTAAATCATGGCAGTTACAGGACTATATTTCCTCTGCGAAGATTGGCTTCCCCAACAACATCACTACTGAAATGACTGTGTTACTGCTACTTTGCCTGTTCAGTACAGAACTCGCCTCTTTCTATTCCAACGCATTGACGTTCTTCTTAGTCACCGTGTCCATGACATTGTCTCAACTGCTGGCAAAAGCAGTGATTAGCTGACTCATTATATGACTGACAAAATAAAACAGCCTAATAACTAGGCAGATCATGGGGCTTGGAAAACCACTGGAATGAAGTAGCTGTTGCCCAAAGGAATTAGTTCTATGGAAAGTAATTTAAAAGGTGGAGTGAAAGCAACATGAACTGAAACCATGTGACTCTGAGAGGGCATGGACCTCAAGAAGAAATCCTCCTCTAAAGCTGCAGCATGGCAGTTAAATGAGAAGCCCAGGGAGCACCACAGCAGAGTTTCGATGATTCTCGGCAGCCAAGACTTTCAACACTCCTGATCCTGCTCACCTCCTATACCAAGAGCCTCAAAAATTGCACTGCAAGTCAAACTAAAGATGTAAGTCCCCAGGCCTTCATGTGCAAGCACAGCTGTGATATTTGCTCCCAGTGGTGCCGATGATGGAGGTGGCAGATAACAGTTAAGCCTGCTCTTCTTTAGGCCAGATACGCCTTCCTATGCTAACTTTAGAAAGAGACTTCTTTTTCTGACAGCAAGATAAGCAGGGATGATGAGAATGTCACTGCAAGAAGAACGTGTAGTACCAAGTTACTATTTTTACAATAATTTTAACAATATTTTACACTATCCTCAGCATGGTTTATCTAAGCTATCACCCACAGCGCTACCAGGCAATGCACAAAGGCCTCCAAAAAAGACTATATTGGACTAAGTTAAGCACTGCAGAGCAGGCAGCCTTTACTCTAAAATTCCTGTAGCTGGGAGTTATAAACTCTCCATGAAAACAGTTTAACTTATTTTGAATAGTACAGAAACTGACTCTTTGTAGTTTTAACTCTCAGAAGATATCAAGACTCCTAATAATATTTGAAACAATATGCACTTACCATATCCCTTCTCATTCAAAGACTGTAATTAAAGAGATGAATAAAGTTCTCGTAAGTCTTACAAAGCTGAGCTGTGCATGAGGCCAGGTGCAGGCTGCCTCAGATACCACCATGCCAGGGATTACAATGCCCAGTTGCATCTACAACACAGGAACTCTGGAAGGAACTGTCAGGTAATACTCCTCCTCCATCTTCTGAACTGCAGATCTCTGGGAAAATGCTAAATAGCCAGTAACTTGCCTCAAGATAAATGATCAGCCTTGTCTGAGCGTGACTTGCCTGAGACCCTATTTCCTCTATTGTGAAGACACCACAAAAAGAAGGCGTTTATATGTAGGTGCTTTTTCTATCTGTTTTTGGTGGCTTTTTTAGTGATTTTTTTGTTTATGTTTTTTTGTGTTTTTTTTCCTCCAGATTCTGAAGTCAGGCACACATGCCTGCATATTTAAGTATGTATACAAGACAAAGCTAAACACTCTTCCTAAAAATATAAACCTATCTTCTCATTTAGGACTTTTGGGGCCAAGTTTAATCCTAGTTTCCTAGGTAACCCACCACCAGGCAAGACAAATTCTAGCCCCCAAACTGGCCTTACTAATTTGGCATCCAAACAGAATAATGTTTTGTGCAGCTGACTCCTTTGCTAAAATAATGTGATGAGACCTCCTAAACATCTCTTAGCAACTGCCTCAGTTAACCTCAGAATAACCCATTTTACCATCGATACTTCAATGTTTCGTAATCATTACAAGCATGTAGGAAATTGTAGGAAGTTTTAGGCTCTTTTTTCCCTCCTCTCTCCTCTGTCCAGTCCCTGCCACACACAGAAATGTCTGACATGTTTTCTTTAATTATCTGAACTGCATTACAAAGCTGCTAGTATCTCAAAATGACAGTACAATCTACTCTATTTCATAGGGTTTCGTTCAACTATCTATTGTAGTTAATAATAATAATAGGGTAGGATGATGAAAAAGAATCCCTTTAAAAAAAAAAAAATTATTTCTGGGGTTTTGTTCTATGCTGGATAAAAATTAAGACTTTGGGAAATCTGGGGGAGGACAAAGAGAGAGGCAAACAGATGAGACTTGGGAAGTTCAAATTTTTAACATCTCTGATTTGAATTAAAGACTTTCCACCTAGGTTCCTCCGTGTCCTACAGGAGTACCTGGGCACAAGGCTACTGCTCACTCAGGTCTGGAAGCATCGCCTCTCAGCAGAAATTCTGACCAATTATGACCAAGCAAATTCATTTATGTGCATGTGTTTTTAAAGACAGGACAATTCACCAGTGACAACTCTTATCCCCAACAATCAATTCACAAATTTCAAGCCAGCAGTAGCAGAAAAATCGCAACTTATAACTTCTTATTTGCTACCATACACATAATTCAAGTATACTGAAATTTGTAAGGTTGACTACAGAAATTCATCTACTGGGATTTTTCAAAGATGCAGGTGGATAAGGCTGGTAATAATTTTGAACTTCATGTGACTTTCTAGGGAAAGGGGAATAAAACGACTTCTTGTAGCAGGTTTTCCACACATATCTGCAGTGTTCCCACATGACCTGTAAACCAAAACTCATTCTATTTTACAACAGCAAATCTGCACATATCTAAGTTACTGTATACTGACCCCAAATAGTAGACATTTCCACACAAACCACTTCATTTCATTAGCAGAAAGAATTTACAGGAAGGGAGATAAGTACAGAGTTTCACTTGAGTGCCTGCAGACTGCCTTACTGATTACAGCTCTGGTAACTGGAGGAGCTGAGAGAGACAGAGCTACCCTGAAAGAGAATTTCCCCTTCAACTTCCTAGCTCTTTAGTTTGACTGCAGACAAACCCCTGTTTTGACAAGAGCAGGTGTTGTTACACAAGATGCCACTTCTGAATACCACAGTTTCTGAACACCTTGTGCCAGCAGTTCACTAATCCATTGTTAACAAATCTTGAGTATCTGCGAAGAAAACTAATGGCAGAAGATTTAAGTAAGCGGGTCTGTCATGATGAGTCTGGTGGTGACACAGATGTGCATTCACAAATTGTTCACATTTCCCAGCAGAAGTTTAAACCCTTCTCTTCCCGTTTAAGCTGTAACAGGACAAACATTTAGCTCCCTGAAACGTTTCTCACTGAAGCCACAAAATGTGGGCTTTTCTCTTTTTGATTTCACACACACAAAAAAAGAACAAGGCTCCATTTTAAGACAGATCTGTTCACTTATTTAGTTCAAAACATAATCCCACAAACTGTTCTGTCAGTACAACTGAGGGGGCAAGAATGAGTGGGAGGAAAAAACAAAGAGAGGATCAAGAATATCTCTGGCATTGCTGCTAAGCATCCTGGCACCCAGCCATTGCTGGAAGCAAAAGACTTTGACTGTTATGACCTTCTATATTTCCTTTTACTTTAAAAAAGGAATAAAAAATCTCCTCACCAAAACAGGTAGAAGACAGTGCACTGGCAGTGTTGACCAGTGAGATGACTTTGCCACGACAGGGTATTATCCTTTTATTCCTGGCCAAGTGATACAGGGATGTGTCCTCCACTGCTATGCCCCTTACAGATTGTGTACTCAGGGGTGCAGGGGATGTGGAGAACAGTATTACAGTGAATCATAAACAATGAGCTGCTGAACAACAGTCCTATCTACAAATTCCTCATTAAATTTCTGAGTTCTGCTGTGAAGAAATGGTGAATTTCTTCAGAGTGAGCAGTTCTTTGACATCTGCTGAACACAGAAATTTAATAAGGAACTTATCATGGATAAGACTATTTTAAGCCATTTCAATATTAAGTTTGCCCTATTCCCTAAGTGCACTGTTACTTGTTCTACTACAACCTACTCTCAACAGGGGGTGAAGAAAGGCATTAGGGAGTAAATAGCTTCTCTGAAGACACAGTAAAAATTCTAAGGCAAAAGATATTTTCTTAAAATGCTGCTCCTGAATTTTACATGCCAAGGGGTGCAAAGAAAGGAAGGGCAACAATGGAAAACCTTAACATAAGCAGGGAGTCAAGGCAAGTTTTTCGTGGTTTGTACAAATGGACAAAAAAATGAGGGTGATGAGAAGCAAAGAATTTCAAGGCCAGCAACTGTTTCTTTCCAAACCGGAGACAAGGAGGGGGAAAGATTTTCCCTAGCAACAACTGCACAGTTTGTGACATTTAGAAAGCTACCTACTAAAAAGTTACTTTAAGTAAGGAGGGGATGGCATAATTTTTATTATCATGAATATAAATGTCAAGTTTTAAAGATTAGCTACACACACAGGCACACACATGAAATGCAGCAAGCTTGCAAAGGCTACTGAAGTGTGTACAAAACCAGAGCAGTCTATGTATTTTAGAAACAGCAGCACTCGTCCTTGTTTTGATGGGAAAAAAATCCTGACACTTGTATACCTTATGTGAAGAAACAGAGATGTTCTGAGTATTAAAAATGTTGCTTCTCCCAAATTTTCTTCAGACTTTTGAGGTGCAATAGGTAATAGTAAAAAAGACAGCTTTAAGCAGCTATTAAGAATAAAAAACGTTTCCTTGAAATACTCAGGATCTGTCTTCCTTTCACTGGTTTCTGCATCTCCCTAGAATCGGACAGGATGAACAGGACCCTTTTTTTTTTTTTAAATGTACAATGCAAGTAAAAATAAATCTGTCAGAACAGAATTCTGGTATTTGGATTTCTTCCCCTACCCATGGGAGGGGGCATAGGATCTCGATGCAGTAGATGTAATGCATACTGCTCATGGAGCAGAGCAAAGAGAAAGTAGGGCACATCATAAATGCATTCGAAAGGAGACCTTCATAACTTCAGGAACAATGGTGGTATAGCTGTTCCCTTCACAAGAAGGGAAGCATGTTGATAACTAGTCATCTAAGTGTTTGGAGGGACACTGTGTACACTGTGACCCTCACCATAAATTTCACTAAAAAATAACACCTTTTTCTGCTGTGGTTTCAAGAGGATACAGGAAGCAGCTTCCCATGTAGTGCTAAGTTACATCCCTTCCTCCCCAGCCTCTCTCAGTATTCTGCCATCTTCTACAGAGACTGCACACCATTCTCTGAGTTACACGAAGTAACATTTTGAAGCTAAAAACATTTGCTCTGAAGCATAAAACAAAATAGAATCTTGAAATGTGATTATGCACATTTCTAATGAGGCCTGTGTTTGCCAACCTATTAATATCATTTAAACCACTACTGCACAGCTTTAGCAAGTCAAATACTACATCTAAAGAATTACTCACTGATGGACTGGAACCAGAGCTTTGAAAGCTTTGTCTGCTTCTGCAACAACAATTTTTTACTTTTTCAGTTTAGCCTAATAAAAATATTTATTCTAACAAGATAAAACTGATTGGAGCTGAATAACACCTGCTCTGTTATGCGACTTTGAATAGTGACGCAGAGTTAAAAAGATGACAAAAGAGAGTAAATTAATTTTACTAAAAACCTATCTAAAAATAATATCCACTTCAATCATTTTTTTAAAAAAGTGCTTCCACAAAATGAACCTTCAGAACCAAGCCTGCAGTTCATCTACATTTTAAATTTAAATTATTTCACATTTCTGTTTTAAATCAATTTTGAACACAAATGGCTTGCCCTAAGTTACAAGTAAAAGTAATACAGTATGTGACAATTTAACACACTTTTGACATAATAAAAAATGCAATTTGAATGGATCAATACTAAAACATACAGGTATTACATTTATACATAATCACTACATGAATCAAACTTTCTTTAGTAAAGACACAAAATAATTTATTTTATTCACATATTTCTTGCTTGGTAATTTAAATCATAATTTGCAAAGACACCTCTAATGCCAACCATCCTTTTTACAAGGAAAGACTGAAAGAATTTTTAAAATGCAACATTTCCACATCATAGTCTCAATGAAGTAGTCTTTGGAAGTCAAAGGGAAAAGCTTTGAGCCTCAATGCAGGAACAAGTGCTTGTGGGACAAGACTGAATGAATGTAAGAACTGATACGACTTCCAAAGAAATCCTTCCACCAGAGTTCTGCCTCTTCCTTGACACAAGATCCTGCCCGACTCGCTGGCAGTCCAGGTCATGCTCTGGATGTGGCTGTAAGTCAGCGCTGCCCACAGACACTCTGCACTGCCACACCACTCAACAACCAATTTCTCCCAATATCTAACGCAATCATCCCTTCCGAGTGCACACAAGAGTAACAAGGATCAATCTGGAGGGCAGGAAAGATGACTGGCTTTGAAAGCTGTCATGTCTCAGTGAAGGCGATCTAGAGCACAGTCAACAGCGCGGTGATTGGCTTGTGTAATTGCACCAAGCCTGCGCTACAGCAGCATTCCCACCAAAAAACCTACACGTTTAATGCCAACAACCCATGCCATTTTCCATAACAATGCCCATCTCCCCAACACACAGGAAAAGAACACATAATTCATAACCAAATTTCCTCTCCTCGGCATCTTTAAGTCACTCTTAGGGCACCTGTTAACTGACCAAATATTAGAAGTGACAGGTTGGCATCCATGACAGACAGGTGCTTGGGTTTTGCTCTTCAGCATGCCTCAGGCCTGCAGGTTCATAAAAAATTATACAAAAAATAAACATAAATAAATGCAACTGTGAACTTACTGTTGCCAATCAGTAAGAAAAAACATGGCAGCAGGCAGTCTTCCCGGATGCAGTGCTGATCTCAGCACCGCAGAGCACAGTATTTGTATCACCAGACTGGACTTATGGACTACAACCTACCAGACTGAGCTAGGGATTCAGGTCCTTTGCAATTCATGGAGAGAGACTGGCTTGGGGAGTCATGGGCAGAATCAAACAGGATAACTACTTCTTTTATGGGAAACACTGACATTCCAGATGTTTCTCCATCCTGAATCAGGAGAAAATCACACTGTCAGATATGCACACTGAATGGGGGACCAGCAGTATCTAAAAGACTGAAGGCCAGGTTGCCAGCTTCAGGCTCCCATTGAGGGCTCCCTCTCCTGCCTGAAGCCTGGCTTACCAGGGGACCATGAGAGCCACTTTGCTCACACCAACATTCTCTGGGTTATCTGTGCAAGGTGGAACCTCCACCTCAGTCTCTCATACCTCTATCACAACACTGCTTATTACAGTCTGTATGACTGGACTGCTCAGCTCCAGCCTTTACAGGGCTAAAACCATTCAGGGGGAGAGGCAGACACAAACTAAACGGGCAGTGAGACCTAAACAGAGCTGACTGCACGCATCTTTTTTGTGGCAGCAAAAGAGGATCAAGAACATACAGAAAAGCAGGAGCATCTTAACCCCTTGCTGTAATTCATCTTTGGCTCACATCCCCAAGGGACAGAGATAAAGAGCACCTAGGTTCCACTATTAATTTTACTGCTTCAGAGCCGGGACACAAAATAGAATTTCCTGTGTCATCTCTCAAAAACAAAAAGCCAAGGGAGACTGGCTAAGATCTCTCTTCTTTCTCACTTCAAACATCCTCCAAGCCTTTGAAAACCCTTTACTAATAAATCATCTTTGGTGCTTCACTGCTTGCAAAGTGTAAGTGAGGAATGAAGGGAAAATGGAAATCTCTCAGTAAAATTAAGCTGTCCCCAATTGTTTTCAGTCCAGGATAGTCAGTGCACTACATTTCATGTCAAAAGTGTAACATTTGTGCCTACACAGAAAAGGGTTTATATTGTTTTCCCTTGATACAGCAATGAAAATGGCAAGGCACTGATGTTTCAGTAGTGCCTTTCAATATCCAGCAGAAGGAAACTGTCTTGTTAACACTGCATTACTTATAAGAGCTTTAGAAACACTGACTTATGAAATACATTCTCTATTTCTAGCTTAGTAGAAACTAGGAACTTCATATTCACAGTGAACTTTAAATAATGAAACTAATAAAGCATAAAGGATATAAAATGTAGTGAAAAAATAAATCAAGTCTGTGTACAATAATCAGGTTTATCTTGAGCATTACCTCCACTTAGAGTTCATGGAGCACATTATGTCAGCTTAGACATCCGACTGTCACACCAGCCCCTCGTTAGCACCGTTTTAGTTGGGGCCAAGTGAGCACTGCTGCCCAGCTCAGCACTTGGGTCACCTCACTGTCCACTCCTCCCCCTCCACACACTGCAGTGGGGATGGTTATCTCAGTAGGCTCATTTCCAACAGACTGAGACAAACAGAAGCAGAAGTCCTGAGCAAATGATGCCCTCAGGGCCACAACGTATCAATTGGGCAGCTTTCCAGAGTGATGTGTCTGCCTTTCAGTACGGAGTCTGTGTTTGAGAGCCAGCAGTAGAAACTGAGTGCAAGCTGTGCCCACATCTCCTGTACAGGACAGAAGTTTGATGTTGACAGATGTGTGTTCATGTGTTGAACTGTTCATTCTATACCATTTACATAAATGCAAAGATCAGGTTCCTTAAAAATACATGAAATCCACAAAATGTGGATGCACCAGAACCCGTAACAAGATTCTAAAGATGTGCTGCAGCCAGGAATGTTTTCCCGACCAAGGTGTCTAGACAATCCATTATGTCTGAGCAGGCAGCACTGGGCAACAGTGCTTCTTTAAGCACATACCATGTCATCCAGAATTACAAACCACTTAGGAATATAAAAAAGTGAGCTATCAATGCATCTGTACTAACAACTGAAAGTGCTTCAACTTGAAAGTTTATTCTGAAGTCTGTGGGGAGTTATCCATTAAATATTTATTTGCTTGTATCTTTTGCACTAAATTGGCAACTTGTCAATCACCTAGAAAATCGTTTCTCTTCCCACTTTTTTGCTTATGGAAACTGGGAGACATCAGACAAGCAGCAAAGCAGGCCATCACAGTGAAAGCTAGATAACTAATTGTAACCGTGACTCTAATCTTACTTCTTGCATTAATAATGCTTTACTGTGCTTTCACTGGTGAGGGAAGTCTGCCCTCTAGAGCTCTTCAGCCCTGCTGGCAAAGCTGAGGGAGTGAAGCAGTACCCACAGAACAGGAAAACAGGAGTTTGGGAATACCTAAATTTATGCAAGGCATGTGACACAAATGGGATGCAAGTGGAGGTGTTGAGGGTGCAGGCTAGTATCTCTGCAAGGCCAGTCTACTATCTCTGATAGATCGTGGTATTGAGAGAGATTTTCGATGACTGGGGACCAGAGGCAGAGAAGTTTTTAAAACGATATCGCACCTATCTTCAAGGAGGAGATCCAGGGAACTACAGGCTAGTCAGGCTAACCTCATCCCTGGGATGGCAATGGAAGAAGTCTTCGCGAAGTCATTTCAAAGCACATGAAGGACCAGAAGGTGACTTGGATAGCCTGTGTGGCTTTACCAAGGGCAAACTGCACCTGATCAACCTGACTGACTTCTCAGATGACTTCCTTTACAGGCAAGAGGAGCGCAGTGGGTGTTATTTACAGTGCCATTAACAAGGCTGCTGAGAGTCTCCTACAGTATCTTTATTAACAAAATATTAATTGGTAAGTGGACAACAAAAAAGGCAGAAAACTGGCTGGATCATAAGGCTCAAAGAATTTTTCTTCTCAAAGGAAAAACATATGATTTATGACCAGTTACAAGGCAGTCCACAGTGATCAATACTAGGGCCAACACTCTTCAATATATTTTATTAACAACCTGGATGATGGTGAGTTCATGAATATCAAATTAGGATGAGTCTGCAATAAACAACTTCCTCATGAGGGGAAGTGAAGGGACAGGCACAGATCTCTTCTCTCTAGTGACCAGTGATGGGACCAAAGGGGAAGTTTAGGCTGGATATTAGGAAAAAGTTCTTCACCTGGAGGGTGGCTGGGCACTGGAACAGGCTCCACAGGGAAATGATCCCAGCACCAAGTCTGAACAGCATTATTCCGTAATCTTGTTTAAAGAATAAATCCCACCATTCGGATCTAGATGTGACCAAGCACACAATGGCATGTGACAAGCTCACTAAGTAGGCAACTGCAAAAGCTTCTCACATCTACCAAACTAAAGCAGCATCTTTGCTGTATTCGTTTTCCCTGATCCAGAGAACAAGCAGACTAACCAGTTCTATTTGAACATTTAGATGTTTCGTTGCTGATGTTATTAAGGCCTCTAATTATTCTGGCTCCCATCACAAAGGACAATATTTTTTCAAAATCTCTGGTTATAAGCTATTTATACAGTCACCACCACAGGCCTGAAAGGAAGATCAGGCCCTTCTCCCAGGTTCTAGTTGAGTGGCTCAGCAGGAAAGTTTTAGAAACCCCAGAGCACCCTCATGTGGCTAGATGTTGTCAGGAGCTCTCCCTGCATGCAACACAAGCAAAATTCACATTTTATTCACAGTAAGTAGAACAAAGAGATAAACTCTCGCCACCACACCACTGACTGGAAGTGGTACTTGTGTCAGAAGTAACATTTCTGCTGCTGCACAGCTCTTCCAACAGAGCTCAGTCCCCTTCCCAGCAGACTACAGCTGGATGAGAAGACCCACAGGGACTGCAGGAGGGCTGGGCAGGGGCAGCAGCAGCACACCCCAGAAGCACAGTGTTGACCCTCCTGTGATACCTTGACATATTACTGCTCACTTTTTTTTTTTTTCTTTTTAAAAACTAAAGACAGGCTGTGAGAACAAACTCCTCCTTTCCAGCTCTCCCAGCCAGTGCCGTGTGCTCTTTCTTTATGCTGCATGGCTAAGGAAAGGCCCCATCACTCCATGAGTCTCCCTCACCCCATATAATGCCTGTCCATTCCCTTTCTCCTTGCAGCAGGCAGGCTTTTAGTACAGGCACGGGCTCTTCACATGGCACATCAAACCTGGCAGGTCTTCTTAAACCATAAACATAAGCACTATAAACTGCATTAGAAGTAAATAAAAAGAACAGCCTGCTTCCATTTTCACACTGAAACCACTCAAAAGCAGTAGCAAGGCTGGTGTAAGAGAAGGCATCAAAGGCTCAAACATACTGCTCTGCCACCAAAAAACATCTTACTGAAACTATTTGGCCTCTGAAGAGATTTTATGGGTCTGTGGGTGGCTGTTTCCCCTACCGCCTGTATAGTGAAAACCTAAAGGGCACTAAATATTAAAATGTGGTAGCAGCAAAAATCCTCCAGGTTCCCTGCTCTGATCACAAGTAAACATATTAACACCTTCTTCTCAACTCCCTATTTTAGGGATAGAGATGTGTATCATTTTATTATCACCAATGACCAGAGCCAAATTAATTAACATGTGATATAAAACATTGCAAAGCTAATATGGCTGACAAAGGAAATTACAACAATCCCACAGTACTTTGAATTGGAAGAGCCTTCTGAAGGACATCCAGTCCAGTCAGTTCAAAGGTAACCTGGTAAAAATTTAAAAACATAGGGCATTTCACTTTATCAAGTGGTATTTGAACCTTACTGATTAAGAACGGGTAAATCTTTCAATGATGATGAACCACCAGTTTGACTACAAGTTACCGTGTGCACTACAATGAAATAAAAGCAAAACATTATTGTCCACATTACACAGGAGATCAGAATAATCCTTTCAATCCTTAAAGCTTTGGAGGTTTCGGTTTAAGAACCAAAAGAAGTTGTGGGTGGCAGCTCCAATTCTTCAAGTGTTTTGAAAGAATACTTTTTACAGTACAGCCCTCAAAGCACAGGGATAGTCCCTGCACTTCTCACTGAACATAAAATATTTCATTTAGTATATCCACTAGGCTGGTAAAACACGTGTGACTAACATGAAACACCTACTAGTCACCAACTCCCACAGACAAACTAAGAAGAGAAACATTACTGGCCAGATAAGGTTTTTGCTGTTAAAGATGCCATCTCTGATATGAATAAAGTTTCAGCAAACAAATTTTTTTGTCAAGTTGCCAAACAAGAAGTCTGGAATCTAAAATTCATTCAATGGTTATCAAAAACTAGACACTTTAGAACTGCTGGCTTCATTGCCTGCTAAAAATATAATCTGAAATGCAACTCACACATCCACATTCCATGTTCATTCCATTTGCAGTCCCCCAGGGGACAATGACCTGAACAGGTGGCAACTGCTCTTCTCACTTAACTGGTCTGGTAAACAAGTTAAACTTGGAGAAAAGTAGCCTCCAAACTGAATAGAGCTTGAAGCTCACTGCTTCTGCTTCAGACCTGCATAGGAGCTTGCACAGCTGAAAACACTTTTACCCCAAGTTGTCTATTAAAGGATATACAACCTACCTGCCTATCAATTCTAGTTTCATCCTGGATGAAGGTAAGATATATGAGCTCCAATCCAAAGCCTGAAATCAGCAGGAACCTGTTCAACTATCACTGTGCTAACCAAAAGCCTGGGAAAAGGATGAAGTGTTACTATCTAAATAAGACCTTTCTCTTCTCTGAGTTACACTACCTACACAAACAAAAAGCAGGTCAGCAGTCAAAAAAGCCATTTACCTGGCAGATTCAGGTCATTTCACCGTCAGATGAGTCAGACCCAGTTAGAATTCAACATGAAGCATGCTGACTAAGAACATAAGACTGCAATCCACATGCTAGCATGAAGTAACAGGCACTCCACAGACCTCACATACTAATAAACCAGAAAGCAGAATTAAGACATGAGTCCTTGGCATTTCCTGGGACTCTGAAAAAACACTGCCTTCTTTTTGGATATAAACCACATTTTATCACTTTTCTCCAAGAGGCAACTCAATATATAACACAGGTTTGTGATAAGAGGCACCCTATCAAACATGCCTGGCATTCCTGCCCTGCTCTGGAGTAGATCAAAACACAGTAGACCCTGCCTGTGCTGGCTCACACATTCATTAAGTGATCACAGAAAGTGTAAGCAACATGCTCAGAATGAAGGGAGATGTCTGGAATTATACTTTGTCTTCCCATGATGAAGCCTTACTTTCCTGGAAATATCTGAGTATTTGCCTGCCAGTGGAAAACAGTGAATTAAATCCTTATTTTGATTTGGCTATATGCACAGCTTTTGCTTTACCTATTAGAGTGCCTTTATCTCAACCCAGGAGTTTTCTGACTTCTACCCTTCTGATTCTCCCCTCCAACCCACTGCAGGACAGTGAGTTAATGGCTCTGGTGTGCTGAGCTGTCTACTGGGGTAAGTTCACAACACAGGGACAGGTGTGTTATTCCCTGTGGCTTTATTGCAACTACTGATGTTATGTCAGCAGTTCATGAATGGAATAATACATCTGAAATCAGTTTAAGACATCGCAGCTATTGCTTTATGTATCACTCATAGAGGTAATGTCAGTGTCTTCCACTTCTACTGCCATGTCTCCCATGAAAAGAAAACACTTTTAGCTTTTTTTAAAGTAACCCCCTTCATTCTCATGCAAGTCACCACTTATCTCTGAGGTACAAATCTGGTACTTGCTGCCTTGCATTCCCAAACTGACTTGCCCAGCTGGATCCCTCACCACAGTATCTGTAAGTCTGTGGACAGATTTACTGCAAGTCTCACCCTTCCCTCCTTGCTCCTCCCTCCAGAGCCATGGGGCCCAGCTCCCTGCAGCATCAGAAATGGGAGAATAAAAGAAAATCCACTGCCTGAGCACTGTGGTCAGGTGTGTGCTCTGCGCCCCACTGGGTAACAAGCACATAGGCATGCAGGACTCAGAAGGGCACAAGCCACCCCCTCCCTGCAGTGTGTGCTGATGGGTCTCTCACCTTAAGGAAAGTGCACACTGTCAGTGGCAGGGATCACAGCTGCTCAGAGGTTTCCACAACCATAAAACATTCTCTGGGATTCTCCCTTCCTGGCTATCTTTTCTGAAAGGAACATGTCTCACTGGAATACAGAATCTAATTTGATTACTTATTCTTCCCTTTTATAACTTGTGAAGAATACCTGATAAGCCTGCAAAAAGGTAAGCCCTCCTACTGAATAACTTCCAACATTTTCAACAGGACAGAGAAGGTCACACTGCTTTTCATTCGAGGCCTGTTACTCTGAGAGCCTTAAGAAAGATTTACATTTTGAAGCCTGAAAGATAGTATCTACTGAGAAACACAACACTGGTCCCAGTAAACAGATTGATCCAAACCCATTCTTCTCAAGTAAGAAAATTATGTTAGTGTTGGTCTTGCGATGGCTCGGGAAACAAATTCCCCAAAACAGGACAATTTTTTAAATGAAACTATTCATTCTATCTGTAGTTAAAAAGTTATCAATTCAGTATGCAAACAATTTCTAAGATCCTTTTAAAAAAAACATTTGTGTTCTATTTGGACTGAGTTATTCTAAAATGCCTGAATAGTAAGCAACTTAAGCCTCCACCACAGACCCACACCTGGAAAGTCAGATTATTTTCCAAACCTGTGTTGTTTCATTTGCAACATCAAATAAAAAGAAACAAAAGTTACGTATTATTTAATAAAACCCACAGTCTACACTGTTTACAACTTAAGTATTTGCTTACAGCAAATTGAAAATTGCCCATTCATCCTTAGAATCTCCATTTCTTATTCTATTTTTGTCTCCTGAAAAGGTTGATGCAGAGAAAGACAAGGGGAAATAACTGTTCCCACCATACACAGAACTACGACCAAAGTGCTGGTGCAGTCATGTGCTGTTTTCCCAGGCAAAGTAGACAAACTCAACACTTGGAACCCCATTAATAAACAAAGAAACAAAATTATCGCTTTGGCATCCTGTTTTCTCACAGACACGCCATTATAATCCCCTCTTCTGAATACCCTCTCCAAAATACCAAAAAAAAGCACTCTGAACTTAGTTTAACAAGGATACATATAATCCTGGGAAGAAGGGATCTGAACCCTTCCATGATCTCTTCCATGTTCAGTTATGTACAGACAGAGCTGGTGACAGACCAAACACTCTGAACAGAAGAAGCCAGAGCACTGATTAAACAAAGTTTAAATCCTTCATGGCACATGTACTATATTAGTGCTGTTCTAGAATATGTCAACACTAAATGTATCACAAGCCAACCGATGCCCTGAGTTAACTAAGGAGTGCAGACAAAGGGAGAGGTGAAAGCATGAGTTATTCACCAGGCTGTCACACTGGCACTGGAAGCCACAGAGGAGGTTCCTGCCCTCGCTATATTCACATTACTATTTCCTCCTCATTATGACGGACACAGTAAGTTTGAGAAATCAACTACACAGGCACTTCACATTGTCGCTCCTAAAAAAAAATTAGTTGTAAATATTTTGCAACAGGTCTTTGGTGAATTTAAGGTTTTGTTAGTTTATTACTACTGTTTTAAAATTTAATGTTACTTGATGAGTTTTTGTTTGGGTTAAAAGACACGTTCAGGGTTCAGTAATATGGAAAATTTCAAAACCATCTTCCAAGAAGTAAGGAAATGTCTTCAAAAACGTTTAACCAACCACCTGGGGGGGGGGGGGGGAACAAAAAACAAAACAAAAACAAAATAACAAAAACAAAAACCAAAACAAACAAACACACACCCAAAAACAACAAACACAAGTCACATCCACTTTGAGTCTCATCTGCCACACCAATGAGAGCACCCTGAACAAAAAGATACAAAAGATACAGCCTCTTTAGAGCAATGTTCAGTGCTTTTGTTACTTAGTGTTCTTGTTACCTCAACAATCTCCAACACTCACAGGGCTCAAATATATCTACAGAGCTTGTATGTTATTGTAATAGATTAATGCATTTATTCACATTTGTTCTAAGACACCTAATCAAATAAGAAGAAAAACAAAACAAACAAAAAAAAAATCAAACATCTCTCAGCTGCAGCTTTGCTCAACCTTAGCAGCTGCCTTGCTAACAGGCACCAGGTAGAAGTAGATACCTGCATTAGAAACCACACGGAATAAAGAATTATTCCTTCAGAACTGGAGCTACAAGTTTCTTTTTAATCCTTCCTTGGTTCAGGTAAAAAGGGGGAATAATTTTGTTTCTGTATGAAACCAGGAAACCTTACAATCTGGAGTCAACCATACTGAAAATTTTATTTTACTTAGGTCACTCAAACTGCAGCAACCTTCTCACACACCCTCAACTCTCCTCAGTCCTGACTGGTAAAAAGTCACTTTTCAGAGTCACGTGCCAGAGATAAAGGCTTTTTTAGATAACACATGGAAAAACAGTGGCATTAAGTGGTTTGTTGGATTACTGACAAAAAACAAATGTAAAAGCAGTCCCAGGGAGCACAGCAGTTCAGTCACTGTTCAAAGAGAGGCATCAAATAAATGCTCCAGCATTTGACTGATGAGTTCACCTGAAATTCATTGCTGGACCAGTACATTTTCAGATTAATCATTCAACAGCTCTGTAACAAGAACAGTGTTCATGGATAATCTTCAACTACAAACACAATATACAGAGCATTTGCTACATAACCAGAAAAAGGAAGCAATATAATAGCTTCTGAAGCCTAAAAATATATTGAAGAATACCTCTTACACCACTGAAATAAACAGGGGAAATTAAGAAAGCAATCCATTTTTCTTGGACAAAACTTTTAATTAAAACTCACTAAAGGACACAGTGAAAATGCAGTAGCACATGAAAGCATGGCAAATATTCTCCTTACCGAACCTCTAAGTGAGCTTCCCAAGCGCTGTAGCAAAACACAGCACTGCAGGACATAGCTCAGTTAAGCCTCTGTATATCCAAGTGTGACATATGCTGCAACATAAAGCCCTGTGCATCCCACTCTTTAAACCACCAGCACATACTTTTGCATATATATTACACCAAAACATTTCCAATTTGTTTACACCAGTAAGAATTACTGTATTTCAGATTTGCCCACCCCAGTCTTTAAACCCCTGAGAGCAGTAGTATAAGGCTTCTTTTCCTTAGTGATAATTCAATTCATTCCATTTTGCTAAGCAATTCCAAAATGAGCTTCAAGTAACACCTATTAAGCAAATGTTTCAAACTTTAATCAGCTGGATTAAGAGGTATGGTGCTTTACTCTACAACCCTCACCTTTTAATGCTATTAAACCACCAATAAATAACTTTTTAACCAAAAAGACAAGAAAAAGAACCCTGACATAAGTAAAATGTTGTATTAAGTTACTTATTTCTGTTTAATTTTAACTACCTGAAGCAGACAGCTGTTTCTAGCTCTGACACTGTAAATAAAGTATTGCTGAATACCAGTAAAAGACAAGAAAACAGGCACAAGGAAGACAGGACTGCTTAAACATTATATTACATTGGTTAGTGTTCCAAGCCAGTGAGAATGACCACAAACAAGAATTAAAGACAAACAGAAAAATCAAACAGTTTTATACCAAATCCAGAAAAAAAAATGTTTTGAAAACACAAAAGGAAAAGGTGCTTTGCATAGTACTGGTATCAGACCAAAAAAACAAGATGAATTTTCCAAAACAAGCATTTTGCCCCTAAAACTCAAAGGGAAGATCCAGAAGACAAATCATTACAAGAGAGTCTGTTTAACATTAGCAGGAATGGTCTTACGGCTTCAAGAAAGTACTCAGCTTAACATCATTCCGTGGCAGTGTTTCTCAGAGTTAACTCCAGTTTAATTAACTGTGTGTTGAGAAATACAGAAGTAGAGACTCTCTTTTTGCTGCAGTAATGTTCTCCTTTGCCCTGTGTATTTTCTGTTGGCCACTTACTAACTGAAGAACTACAGCAGAGCACAACTCGTACCAATGCAAGATTCTGAATCAATTCAATTAAAATCAGTCCAAAATTTGACTCTGGGGAACTTCTGTGTCTCTAGCCAGTATAACTTCTTTGATGCAATATCCCAACTAATTTAAAACAAAATTAGTATGACTTGACTAAAACTGTCTTTCCAAACTAGTAAGAGTTGAAAAGTACTGCAAAGCTGCTTTGCACGTATTTCCTCTTCCTTAGGGAAATTAAACAACATAGATTCCAATTCTGAAATCAAAGCTCTCATCTTAAGTGTTACTAGTTCCCAAATAAAAATGTTGAGGCTGCTCTAATGAAAGAGGGGAACAGGCCATAAATTTCACAAGGATTCAGGCATTTTGCTTGAACGTAAGTGTTGTATGGAATTTCTTATCTAACATTCTGAACTATCTGAAAGATACTTCTGTATTTTTCATAATTTCCTCCAGAGTTAGAGATGATAGAGGACGACTGAGTCTGAAGAGGTGGATCTCTGGATCATGTAATATTTTGTTTGCCCAGCTTGGGGAAGGAGTGAGGAAGATATCACTGAGACATAAAATGTGATCAGTTCAACAGTCTTCAAAGAACTGGCTTCTGAAACAGAGCTGAAAGCATCTTTTCCTCTATGAATATTAAAAGTGGGCATGGGAAAATTAAAAAAAAAAAATTAAAAATAAATCAGACACTAGGTTTAGTATGTCCAGAAAAGGTAATGCAAGCACTCTCTCTAGAAATGATCATGCAATCATTTCCAAAACTGGTCACAAAAAGTAGTAAATCATAAAATACGTAGTTAAGAGGACACCTGCATGCAGAATGGGTTTGTACAGTACGTACCCAGATAGGATCTCTTGGGAGGTGCTTTGATTTCTTCATCCTTACTATCTGCAGCTACATAAAAAATAGTTGAGAGAAGACAAAAAGAAAGGAAAGACAAACAGACTTTTATGATTAAATGCAACAGTGGCTATTTTAGTTACAGTTTAGTCAATTAGTACATTTTACTTCCTAAAATATAACAGCCGAACCAAAACATGCCAGAAATTTTAGTCCCCATGCTTTCTGTAAGGCTCCCACCCCATGATGGCGTTGAGCAGCAGGAAGACCCAGAACAGTCTGAATGCACAACCCAACAGCAACGTACCTAAGAGGGGAAAATAAAGGCTTAAAAAACAAGGAAACAGACAGCTTGCTTCTTAGACTATACAAACTCTTACTTTTCATCATCACAGAAAACAAGCTGTTACCTCAGCATCACTGAGTGTGCAGTTATGTATGTATGAACAGCTGAGACAATACAGTTGCCCTGCCTGTGGTGGAAACGCTGTTCTAAAATATTTTCACAAAGCCCACTGACAAGGACAGAACATCTGCAACTGTGCTGCATGCTAAACTTTTTTCACTATAACCTCCCTCTGCCAGTTGAAAACCAAGAGTGTTTTCCAGTGACAAAAAGAGCTCTTCAAGGGATCAGAGTGCTATAACAAGATACAAGTTATAATGCAGATTAAAATAACCAGCAATTGGAAGGAAGAAAAAACTGGATAAATAATCAGAGAAAACCATCTTCATGTAACAACACAATATTCTGCTTACAGAGCCTGGGCTGCACTACAATAAGGAGAGACATCCAAGAGTCCGCTTTTAACAAATGTTGTCCTGGTTTCCATACATTCAGGGGGCTCAAAATCTGCCACAATGTCTTGGGTATGACTGAAACTAAATCTCTGTTGAATGGAGAGAGGCAGAACGATTATTTGTGGAAAGAAGGAGAAGGTTCTTTGTAGAGTGTCTGTCTCACCAAGAATACAGAGAGACTGCTCTGACCTGCCAGTATACTCAAAACTGACCAGGTGTTTGCAGCTGTCTGTACCTTGCTTCAGCCACCTCTTGACTCTCAAGTCAGTACATGCACATTTTGCTTTACAATATTCAGCTCTTTAGCATGGCTGCACCGTCATGCCCCAAAAATACAACACTTTGAACAAAAACAACAACAAAAAATGACCACTGAACCCTGAACCCTTCTGTACTGAACCAACAACACAGCATACATACAGAGGCACAGACACTAATTTAAAACTTGGGAACAAATAGGGAAAGTTATTGTTACCACAACAATGCTACCAGGACATCTCCATTAAAACAGTTAAAATGCAATTAAAGCAATGTTAACTATAGGATAAAAGATGAGGTATTGTTCCTGCCTGCTGATTTTGTCTCAAGACTCCTTCTAGTAGCTTTCAAAGCATCCATATGCAGGAGAGAGAATATCCTACTCACTGGAGGTTTTATGATCAAGTTGGAGGTATTTGTTGTTCTCATATTTTGCTTGGTTTGAGTGGGTTTTTTTCCCAATCTGAACTATTAAAAACAGGCTACATAGTCAAGTTTAAAAAAACTAATAAAATAGTTGGATACATAAAGAAGCCTTACTCTATTTGCAATCAGTATTGTAATTGAAGGATAACATTTAGGTATCCAAAACAAAAAATCAGAGAAAGATAGCAGCAGCAGTGGGGCTCCACCACTTTTGGCTTACTTTTACTATACTTACAATACTAGAAGCAAAGGGGAGGAATTCAATAATTGAGACGTAACTGAGAGAAGCAAAAGAATCAAGAAAAACTGCATCATCTTTTTAAGTTCTCTATACACGGGCTATAAAAAATAATCAAACATTACTAGAAAGGGTCCAGGAAGGCTGCGTTTTTCAAGCCATGAAAGTTACACTACAAATCAAAGTACAAGCATTTCAACTGAATGGCTTTAGGTCTATGCTTGAAGTGCTATTGACATGTATTTTGATGTGTGTGATATGTATATTCATATGTATTTAACCCACTAACACCATAAAACAGGTTAGAGAATACACAACAAGCTTGCCAGGATTTGAAGAGACTGCTTCTTAATGCTTCAAGATAGGAAGCAGATTCCTTCTGAACTAGTTATTACTTAAGGAACTTTAATTGTGAGACTAATAAAAACAAAAGGGGAAAAAAAGGCAACTCCCACATAATTCAAAACACAATGGTAAACACACACTTATGTGACCTGGAGGAAGTGTCACATTTAACAGTAATATAAAAAAACACTGAACTCCCTTCCATTGAAATATTCTATTCTTTCTAAATATTTTGGATTATTTTGCAGAAACAGTCAAAGGAAAGATAGACATTAAAGGAGAAATGTTTAAAATGAAGACCAGACATATGCCAAATAATAAATTACAGTATCATACAGACCATGTACCTTCCCTTCAGGATTCTGCAAGGTTAACTAAAACCACTGACTTCAAACCTAGCTTTTCACTGCCCCATGCAGCTATGAGGAAAGAAAGTAAGTACACAGATTTATCAGCTTACCTGAATCACCATAAAACTTAAGAGATGCGATTAGAGGTACAACTAGAAACACAAACCTCACTCCTACTCACACTGTGCTTGAAACATATAATTCTGTCTAGCCTGAAAGGAACTTTATACACATCTGTACTTTTAATGAGAGCCATTATATAGTTGTCCTCAATAAAAATCAATCCCAGGTAAGAAAAATAATTTAACCGTTCTCAAAGTCTGTGGGAGGATGCAAGCCCTTCCATGAAAACAAACAGTGAAGGTCCACAAATAGGTAAAATCAGTCTCTCCAGCAAATTCCATATGACAAACTGATTTTCTGGAAAAAGGGTCAAACGACACAATGCAACCTTAAGGAGTTTCTATCACCTAGCAAGAGAAAGACTGATTACCCTTTAGGAGACTATATGTCTTTCAGGGAGACTTGTTTAAAGAGTGCTTTATAATAAACAGAAGAGCCTCCCTTTCTGTCCAAAGGTTACTGAAGGAGCCTGCAGGAGCATGTGAGTAAACATGCACAAGGCTAATTTCCTCTCAGAAAGGGCAAACAGAGAAATCTCTCTGTCACTCTGCAAAATACTTATCACAGACATCAAAGGAGGAAGAAAGCACACATGTCCCTACCAAACGTTTCCTGGATTTTAACTGCTGCTAAATCTGGCTGAAAGCAGTTTTTAAGTCATTCACCCTACCAGACTGACAACACAGCAGCTTGTGTTTGGAAGCTGGAGTACAGCTCCTCTTCTGCGTGAACTCATTTACCTGAACAGTTTCACACTACACTCCACAACGAGCAGGAATGGCAGTAGCTTCCTTAGCTATTAGATAAATTACCCTACTGCACAGCCAGTAGCTGCTGCCTTCTTATGATGGCTGTGAGTATCTGGAACTGGATCATACTCTCAATTATTAGGGAGTGTGGAAGAGAACAGATGGAGAGCATAAATTATACATCCATAATGGCAAAACAACTGACAAAAAGCTGACAGTGTTAATTCTGTTCTTGTTGGTAATAAGCTGTTACATAAAACGTTGTGAGTCAAAGTCAACACAGAGAAACAAAAACCTACCCCTCTCACACTTCTTATCTGGGGGGAAAAAGAAGGTACTTTTCACAAAGCCTGAACATTTTATTAAGTAAAGACTAATACTCTGCCCTGAGATTATCAATGCCTAAAAACTAACAAATAACCAAAATAAAAAATATGTGAAAATTCCCATAAATCCCAACTAATCCCAAGGAAATGGTATACAAAAAGAGCTAGTTTTGCAACTGTGATATGACAGCATCTCCCTCTTTTGATGGTCAATAACTCAAGTAAGTAGAAAATTATTAAAAAACCAAATGTTTGCCATTGCAAAATAAAATTTCAGATAACGGTGCATTATCTTAACCAAGAACTTCATAAAAGGTACACCTAAAGAAAACAACTTCTTATTCCAGCCAAGGTCTTAAAAAATAATCCAGGCTAGCACAATGGCATAATAAACAGCCTTATATTCAGAGCATGATGTGAAATACTAAGAATTCCAACTTCTAGACTGAACCAAGACCCACGTGAAATAAAATTACAGCTGCAGATATTTACCTGGGGCAAAAAAAGCTGTTTCAAAAGAGAAGTTCATAAAGTGCTACACTGAATTATCAAAAAAAGAGACTGGATTGCAATTCAAACAGAACTTTTGTACCAAATAGAGCACACCACACTTCCAGAAACATCTGTCCTGCAAAGCCAGTTCCCGTCACTGACCTGCAAAAGAGCGACGTTTGACATTGAGCTCATTGGACACACGCACTTCAGTGCACAGCTTCAGCATCAGTAACATCGTAATGATCATGATAATGCTTTGCCACAGAAGAGGGGATTCAAAACGCCTTCCAAACCTAAAAATAGAAAATACATAAAATGTTTAAGCACCTGGAAAGAGAAATGCTAAGAGCAACATGTATGAAAGGCTCAGGAAGCTGAAGTCACCAGCCAAACCTCGATGCACATACAGTACCATCTGAGAACCTTATTTCAACATCCCACTGGACTAATCCCAGAGATTCTGAAGACAGAAGCTTAAGTTTTTGTTTCCAAAGCCAGCAGCAAACCTGTTATTTTGAAAGAAGCACATTCATGAAGAGTCAAGTCAGTACAGAGAGCAGAGAGTTATGCCACATTAAAACCAGTTATGTGTGCTCTCCACACACACACTCCATAGACTTCACATGGACTTCTATGCAAAACTTACCTTTCTCAATTTTTCATTTAAGGTGAAAGCATAAAGACAGTAACACTTGCCCTATAAAGAAATAAATACCTACAGCCCTGTCTGCCTCTAGACATGTGAGTGGAAAGACCAGGTCTGCAGAATACAGCAATTACTTCATCAATTTTTGTCTTGCTTGGACCAAAACTGGGGGAAATAAGGGAAGTACAGATGATGCTTGGTTTGGGGCTTCTGAGCACTCCTGTACAGAACAGAGAGCTGAACCTGTATTGTGCCATTCTTGACTGAAGAGCTTATACTTATGTGATTGCACAAGACCCTGACACAGGAAAATGAGAACCCTTCAGTGTAGATCAGTGATGCTCCAAGCTTCTCTTCATCTATTATTTGATGAAAGCTCAGCAATCCCTACCACATGCTCAGTAAGTGCATTAGGGGCAAAGGGTGGAAGCTTTTCATATGCAGCACTCCAAGTATATTGCATTTACAACAGGAAAGTTGCACACACATTCCAAGGAGTTGCTTCTCTGTGCTTATTTCTGCCAAGTTTAGGGTTTTTTTCAAGGTTTTATGCCTTGAAGACAGAGATGTTGAGGAAGTGATTTGGTGAAAACATATTGCTATGCTTCCCAGCTTCTTCAGCCTGCACCATGAGGCTTGCAGGTTTTCTAAACTTCCTAGCAGCACAGTTTCTAAGGTCATTCTCTGACCACATCATGCTGACCGAGTCTAAAGCATCACAGTCACAGCAACTACTGACCTCTTCTTGACAGTCCCTGTTTTATAGCAACCTGATAAAATGCAGTTTGTTATGCTTGGGCTACTTCCATGGCAGAGCTCTGTGCTAGTGAAATACAGCTAGGTTCATCACCATGCTCCCTCAACAACACTGTAATTCCACTACAGCCGTTTTCACCGAGAGAGGGTTTCTGTTACGAGTCAACTAATAAGGAACAGGAGACATACTGGAAAGTCCTTGACTAGCTTCCCTGGAAATCTTCCTGTGCAGAATGCCAAGCAGTCCACACCAGAGAAAATGGCCAGGTATTTCCTGCCTAATGGCATACAGCTAAGGAAAAGTACCACAGTGCCTCGAGCCTCCACACCACTGCCAAAGGCACTGCCAGGAGACACTGCAGGAACAGCAGTCCTCCACTTCTTTCTACTGTCAACAGAATTGTGGTGGGCCATGTGGAGGACACTCTGAGGAAGGACACTGCTGAGGTGCTCTCTGGATAAGGCTCTTGCTACACTAAGAAAAAACGCGGAGAAAAGAACAAAAGTTTGGCCCAGCCTATGCCCCATACCCATGATTCCAAAGCTCTTTCAGCCTGTGTTGCTGTGACCAAGTTCCCCTCAACTACTGGTACTCAATACTGTTGAATTTGTCTCTTATCTAGGGAATGAGAGGGGAATGATGACTGTTTCAATCACTCTGTGATTCTGACTAAAACTGATCCTATCAGATTTAGAAAACCATTTCAAATTACAAATGTATTTGCAGGTAAAAATATAGTAATGCATTTAAGAGGGGTTGAGCTTGCAGCACAGTAAATCAGAAGCTATTATGATGGTTAAATCCAGCCACAGGTCACTGCAAGGTTAGTTTCTCTCTGCTGATGAGATTATTTGCCATTCACAAAAGTACTGCTTGCAGTATAAATACTCACCCACCCACTACAAACATAAATAAGCATAGCCACCTGCTGTCTGATCACAACAATGTGCCATGAGGTTGAAGTATTGCTGCAGACCCTCTACCCCTTAAAAACTAGGGAAAAAAAGGTAAAACATACCTCACAAAACACAAGAGAGTTAAAATGGAAGTTTAAAAATTCTTATGGTGACTTCAAACAATGCACAAGACCTGAAGGGTGTTTTTCACAACCCTCTAGTCAAAGTCAATGAAGGTTGTACAATAAAACATACATGAAAGCCATCTCCTCAAACACCAATCTCCAGAATGAGTCTTGCGGGCAACACAACCCCTTAAACTACGTCACATATACAGGACAACAAAGAGCTGCCACGAAGACCAACAAGCAGAGCAAACATGACATGGACTCCACCACAGTACCTGAACAACAAGAACAAAGGGAATACCAGTGTCAGGGACCAGTGCTGGGTTCTTGAAGCTGTAAAAGTAAAGCCAGACACTCATTTTGCTCAGGATCACAAACACCACTCCAAGCTGCTTACCCTACTTTGCACTGATATTAGGGCCTACCAAAGCAAGACTAATCCAGTTTAAGACTCCTCATGCCAGCCTGAGCCAGGAGCACCGCGAGACACAAATCCTGCAGGGAGAGCGTGCCATTCCAAGTCCTGTTTACTTTCTGCCTTGCAGGCATTATTCCTGTCTTTGCCTAAGCAGGAGTCAGGAGAGGAGGAACATTAAAGTAATAAAGTACATTATGAGAGAGAGATTAAGAGCCTTAGGACAGGCTTGCAGAAATGAACAGCTCTGAAGTGCTGGGGTGAGGAGGACACCATCATTATTCTGCATTTTCACCATGTAACTACAATGGTGTGTCATAAAGTGAACAGTGACACTTGTAGTACACAGGGAACTCAGACTTCTCATGTCAGACTACAAAGAGACAGAGAGTTTTTCCACTGTTTACTTGGGTTTGTAAAAACAAAAGAACTCTTTATTTCCTGTACTAGTCAAATGCACAAATAAAGGGAGGGGCTTACATTTTATCCACAGCACTAAAATGACTAATGCATGTTCAGGGTGATGAAGACAAGAGAAGCGAACATTCAAGCCAGATCAGAGACTTACCAGTCACTGAGAAAACTACATAATTCCACTGGTACAACTCAATCCCACTGCAACGATCCTGCTATTCCAGTCCTGGGCCTACTCAAAAACTGTGCAAAAGAAGCCTAAACTAGACCAAACACAAAATATTTGCTTATCTCTTTTCCTAAGACACCTGTAAAAAGAAAGTGGCTGCTGGTGGTGAAACCAGACCACCAATATCCTGACCACTCTGGTTCCTTCTACGCTCCTGTGTGCTGTTTCAGCTTCCACCCACTGGCTGCCATAGACTTGTCCAGTTCTTTGGGAAGTAACAGGCTCCAGGCAACATGGAAAGCATACAGGATACTCCACACACCACCATGGCCATGACAGACAGCCCAGGCTAGCAGCATGGCACCTGTCTGGAAAGACATCCCATGCAATTACAGAACCCAATCAGCAGGAAGAACAAAAAACAAACTATTTTTGAAATAGAATTTCTTCGTATGAGTTTCTTCTGGATATGAAAGCTTCCAAGACTTTATAGCAAACAACCCAAACCACGCTCTTTACTTGGGCATAAGAAATTCCACTTTACTTTCTGCACAGAAGAGCAGTGCATTTCATTCCTGCTCTCTGGCACCTACAAAAAGGAGTAGGAATTGCATAATGCTTCTGCTCTCAATGTCTGAGCAAGACTCCACCAGCAGGCCACATGTAAGGCAATCTTTCTAAGCTGTAGTCACTCTGTCAGCTTGATTTACAGCATCATCCCACATCCCCCATGGTAAAAGCAGGCAAGATCCATTTCAGTAACACAAGCCTTAAAAGTGAAACTTTCTCTTTTTCACAGAAAGTCCTACAAAGAGACATCACTGCTCCACTTCCTGAAACCAAAGCAACACCAGACAGCACAGACATGATCCACAAATGGCACTGTAGGTGTTACAGCAAAATGAACACGTAGGAATCTACCCCAGACAACAACATGCCCAGCATTTTTCTGTAAATTACCTCCAGGTGCACACTTGTCTCTGCAAACCTCTACTCCTAAAAAGGGAGCTTATTCTGCTGATGCCAGCAGAGAGATCTCCCAGTTCTACTGATACTGCAGTTCTGAAAAACCTTTTTGTTTCAGGCGAACTGATGGAGAACTGAGCAGAGGTTTACTTTGGTCAGAAATAACACTCCATAGTTTTCATCTTTCCTTTGCCTGTCAGAACATGTTCCCATGGTTCGTCTTAAGGTAACTATTTTGTGCAAGTAACTCCAACACTGGAAAGTCTTCTCTTCTGTTTGGTTTTCTGTGGCATTGCTGTATGAGGTTTAGGACTGCGGCCCACAGAATTGCATCTCAAAACCTTTGGAGAGAATATTGTCTTCTTGGAAAATATACAAACCATATTACATTACAACATCCATGTGATGAAATGAAAAACTGGGAAAAAAAGTCCAAAAACTTGTGGGAATAGTAGGGAGCTTAAATACTTTCAGCTGCACTTACTCAAGATACAAGCAAAAATGCCTGCTACTGATTTCTAAGAAATCTGCAGTTCCTTTTCCTCTAGCTATTTATTCCGATTTTAATATTAAAAGGAATAATAATTTATCTTGTCATAAGCTCCATTTTAAAAAAGAAGGGGTGAAGAGAGAGAGGGTGAAGAGAAGGAGAACTCACAAGCAAGTTTTTCTGCATCCCCCACCCCCAGCTGATTACACAACTCCCATCTGCCTTCTTGTTCCTGTTCTTGATCACGACAGTGCAAAGCTACTCAGCTGGCAGGCTGCAGGTCACACGAACCCAGAAGATATGTCCACCTTGGCGGAGTTTAAGGGCCACAGGACACTCCGAAGCCACACCACAACTTCAAAAACAAAGTAGGGCAGTTCAAAGAGATGATTAATTACCTCAAAGCTCAAGCATCAGTAAGATTCAGGCTATCCCTTGAGCAAGAAAACAGAGCTAACTCCGAGGGTATAATAAGACATTAGCTAACAAAATGTTAATCATGAGTTTAATTAAAAATGCAAAGGGAAAAAAATTGCTATCAGATTTTTTTGGAGCAGGCCAAAAACGTTCTTATGCACCAGAACTACAAGGGCATTGAGCTTTGCACTGCCTCTTGCTCTCTATCCAGAGCAGAGACCTTTTCCGGAGTGACCAGTCCAGAGACTGGGGCTTGGGAAGACAGGCTGGAGAAGCAGGACTGACAGTGATAGAAGGACTGTATCAAAGGAGCAGCTGATGCAATCATAAATCACATCCATCAGCCATACTGGCATCCCAAACATAAACACTGTTTTGATGTGTTATATGCAATTGAAACAATAGATTACTACTAAAAATAAAGTTAACGGTATCAAGTCTAGTACAGCTCAAAATCTGCTTTTCACATTGGTAAACAGAGGCCCATTGTGCGACCCTGTGAGAAGAAACTCTCTACTTTTCAATTTGGGTGGGTTTTTTTGTTTGTTTTGGTTGGGTTTTGGGTTGGGTTTTTTTTAAGAATTCTCTTTAAAAAGGCAAAATACTCCAACAAACTACTAATTTATTTTTCTTAAACAAAAGCCATGTATGCATAAATGAAGAAGAATCATGCCCATTGCTACACATACACATTTTTTATTCTTGCAGACTAGCCCTTTCCCAGTGTTTTTGACAAAGTTTTGGCATATAACTCATTGTTGGAGCACAGCAAGGCCAAACACACATAAGTGAAAGCATAAATGTCTCTTTAAAGATGACATTTTGAAATACCATGTAAGAAAGAAGCAAGAAAAATTACTTAATGGATACTGAGTTACTGTGATCACCAGCAAACTAATGATCTTTGAGCACACTCTGAAACTAAGGGATTAGACAGAAGGAAGACAAAACAAGGCACTGAACTGAGCCCTCTTGACTTTAAAAGATGGTTTGCCATTGGAGACAATCTAATCAGAGGAACAAAATTTGTGAACAGAGGTAACTGGAAACAGGATTGTTATCCTTGATCGCAGTAGTACTTTGTTCATTGACTATTGCCACAGTGCAATACACCTGCTGCAATTCTATTGACACATAAAATATGGCCAGAAGAGTAGGAGGTAAATACTCTGTCTGGAGAGCAGACAAAAGGTCAAACTTCTCCCACTGCAAAACCAGACATTAAAACAAAAAAAAAAAAAATGTCTGAGATAAACAAGTACAGTTGCCATTTCACAAATCAAAAAGGAGAGAATTGTCCCCACAGTCAAGGTGAGCAAAGTATAGGAGACATATAAGGGAATGGTGGGACTGGGTCTGTTCCAGGTGACAAAAACACAGAAAGAGCAGCACTACTCAGGAGTGAAAATACAGAGGCAACATGGCACAAAAGGCAGGAACTGTCTGTTCTGTAAGCCTAAATTTCAACAGACGAAATTCAGGGAAAATCTGGAAGTAACAACAGAAATGAGTTATAGAAATGTCTTTGAAGTTAAAAATAAAATTAACAAACAAAAACCCACCACAAACAACAGTCATCCTAGGAAGTAATTAAGTCCTGAAAAGCAACACTATTAAAAGTTGAAAATTTTTAGTGTCTACCACTTTAAGTACTTATTTTTGGATCAGGATGGAGGGGAAGTCAGGAAGCATGACTCTGGCTCAAATCACGTGTGTAATAACCAAGGGTAATGAAGAGAAAATAAAAACAATTGAAAAAAGCAGCTATATGGCAGAAAAGTTTTCAGAAGTGAGACATGGGTTAAGACTTGGTTTGCTGAAGGCAAGGAGATGTCAACTGGTACTTGGGGGAAAAATTATATACAGAACAAAACTGCTTGTAGGAACAGTTCTGTTCTGGCACCAGAATGGATTTAAATTACTTCATAAATTCAAACAAAATGAACCAAAACCTTCTAATTCTCTTCAATATTTCACACACAATTAAAATAATTCTGCTCTTTATGTCATATTATCTAAAGATTGTGTCCCAAATAATACATCAGCAATAGCTGACATTAACCAATTAATGAAAAAACCTAATTGCCAAGCTGCTCTGTGCGTGCAATTTTACCATGTTCACAGAAAACAGAGGCTCTTGCTCTACTATCTTTCTTTACTCATCCATATGCACAAGGACAACATCCAACCTCAACGCTGCTTTTGTGACTAACTGGTGTTTGTATTTAATTTTATGCCTAATTTTTTTAAGTAGACTAGCAAAATATTCTCTCTCAGGGAACACAAGGATCATGCAAGTGTTCTTTTGTCTTTTAGTTCAACAGAACTAGAAAGACGATTCATTGCAAGTACAGACAGAAAGGTTTCTGGAGGCTCATACCTGCAATGTTTCTCCAGAGTGGCTGCACCACAAGCCACCTGCATGTTTTACACTACCCCTCTGCACATGCTGTGTGAAGCCACACCATGCCAAGCTCCAAGACCATCAGATTCCGCACACTGCTTGGGATACTATTATATACCCACAGCAAACAAAACTACATACTCCTATCAATATAACCGCATTCTCTCTCTTTTGTGTTGACAAATCTTTTAACATTGACATAAATTACAACTTCTCATTATTCACAGTATTTATTTGTCTGCACAACTCCTAACCAGGTGTACTTAAAATCAATTCAAATCAGAGATCTTTCAGTTCTTCCTTAGCCTGAGTCTTTAGTTAAGAGATGCATTCACCTGGGTTACCTAGGAAAGCTCAACATCTTCATTCAGATGTAAGTAATTTGTATGTTTTGACTACCTCCAGTGAAACAAAAAGACAATTTCTGTTTCTCAAACTGTGAGCTCAGACTTCTCACTCTTCCTCCCCCTGACAGTTCCTCTACTTCACCTCTGCTCTCTACTTTCTCCAAGAGCTGCTCCATACACTTCTCCCCAGGAAAACATCGGTTCAATTGCAACAAGTAGCTCTGATCTAGTGATGACTACTCCATTTGATTGCCAAGAAAAGGTGTCCTGTTTTCCCAGTCCAGCACAGCATGCACATGTGCATTTTGCTGTAGAAGAATCCAGGAAGCCATTATATAGAATCAGAGCAGCTAAAAAAGAAACTAGAAACCAGCAAAAGAATACAGCCTGTTACCTATCAGTTCCTCATGGATTACAAAACAGTATATTTAGTCAAAACAGAATCACAGAATAACTGTTCTCAGTTGCACTAACTTCCCATTTCATCTCTGGTTTCCCATGTATAGCCCTAGTGCTGTAGCATCTCTATTATTAGAAGTAATGAGGAAAATGTTAACAGAATTAATTCACAGAAATCATACCATAATGACATATTCTTTCTCCAGCAGCAGAAGACCTAAACATGGAAACAAATGTGCTTTTAAATACTAAAACTCATGCTGAAAACAAAAGCAATTTGCTTTGAAAGGCAGCCCACCTTTTGTCCACTTATCCAAGAATTAATATTTCCACATGTAGTAGTGCATGGGAACTCTACACGTGTATCCCCCTGAAGCCAGCTGGCATCCCGGGAAAACGCAGGAACATATGGCAAGTGTTCCAGTGACGTTAATGCCAACTAGACATCGGAATAAGGATGCGGGACGGAGGACTGCACTCTGCGGATGGAGCTAGAGGGCCAAGGGAAATGTAAAATACAGTCAGGAAAGAAGTCCTGACTTGACATAAACCTCTTTACCAACAAGTTAAAAAGTTACATCTTGGAAATCAGAGCACTGATAATCAGATTTGGCAAGAGGAATAGCCCACGCTCCCTAGCCCAGTTCATTCTGCTTCAGACAGACTCACACACTGAGGGAAAGACAGTATTTTGGTCTTCGGTGCAGCGGGGAAAGTACATAAAGCACATTATTTCCTCAGATATTTCAATCGAAGCTTTACAGCAATTAAGAACGTTTCGAACTGAGCAGACACGCAACCAACTCACCAAAACAGTATCCGCAGGATGTTGGCGATCAGCAGCACGAGGCAGACGTAGGTGGAGAATCCCTCTGCGTTCTGGGTCCGGCGGATGTCCCGGTACTGGGGGATGTAGGGCACCACGCCGCCGAACACCATGGCCACCGCGGCGCCCCACGACACCAGCTGCTGCACGGGCACCAGCAGCCACTCCATGCCGCCCAGCTCCATGCCGGGGGGGCGCTCAGCCTGCGGGGAGCCCCGCGGCGGCTCCGCGGCCCGGGCCGGCTCTAGCCACGGGCGGGACGCTGCCCGGGATGCGGCACCATGGCTGCGCCCTGCGCCGCACCTGCGGGGAGGAACGGGGCGTCAGCGCGGCTCTGCCGCGGGATGCTCCGGCC
>VXAU01002358.1:99919-186296 GCA_013399695.1 Formicarius rufipectus | reverse complement strand
TCCCGCCCCTGCCTCCCCCTGCTCCGCCCGGGCCCCCGGTCCTGCCGGGCCTCCTTTCCTGCCCTCCTCAGCCCCCCGTGACACCGCGGCCGCCGCGCCCCGGGGCTCCCCCGGCCGCCCGCCCCGCATCCTGCTTCCTGACTCCGGCTTCCTCCTTCCCCCGAGGAGTTACGGAAAAACTCGTGTCACGCCTCATGGGCAAGGGGGAAGAGCTTTAAACGGAAAGAGGGGAGATTTAGATTAGGTGTTAGGAAGAAGTTCTTTGCTGTGAGGGTGACGAGGCACTGGAACAGGCTGCCCCGAGAAGCTGTGGATGCCCCAGTCGTGAAAGTGTTCAAGGCTGGATGGGGCTCTGAGCAGCCTTATCTACTGTAACGTGTTCTTCCCCATGACTGGAACTACATGATCTTTAAGGTCCCTTCCAACCCAATCCATTCTGTGGTTCTGATTCTGTGATTTCTGTGGCTGTGAGAACTGCAGTCACAGCAACACACAACGCAATCGGCACGTCTTTATCAGTGTCTCCCCCAGTAGTATGGATAAAAGCGGGGGCGGGGGGGGAGGGAAAACATCATCTTCTACCCAAAGCGACCAGCGAGTCTGTACTGCTGCTTGCCCTGGGCAGCAGAGAAGGAAAGTGCTGCACACAGATATTTCCAGGAGGTGGATAGAATGGACACTGCATCACCGTGGCAAACTCCAGCCACACTAAGGAGGGTAGATGATCCACTGTACATCCACGTGGCTGCACAGCTGTCCTCAGCTTCTTGCCTGGGTTACTTCCATAGACATGCTGCCTCCTACCTTTTAAGTGCCCCTGCTGCTCACTCAACAAGTGGGAAATGAGATGGGTTTTCCTGCAACTGAGTGATGTATTATTTTGTGTCCTATAGCAACAACCGGAAATGTTTGTTGTGAAGCTTGAAGGGAAAAGGAGCTGAATTAAAAATAGAAATATCTGTTTCAGGGCTTTGGAAGCCTTTTGTTTACTTTCTGCATAGCTGTACCTTGCTTAAGTGCAACCATTTCCTCCATAGGCAAGTTCTTGGAGCGTAACATGCAGCACATGAACCTGCACATTAACTGCAGAGTGCATTTGTCAAAGCCCATTCTTGAGGTACCATCACACAAGCATCCAAAACACCCTCCTGTGCTGACGAGGTGACCAGTGATAACATTAGGACTCACTTTTCCTACAGGGAAGTAGTAGCTCTGCTACTCAAACAAAGCTGTATTCAGTTCCACACATGTGGAATTTTGGCTGCCAAAGTTAAAAATACACAGTGGGAATTTCAAGCTCTGAATTTCAGATGAGCCTGAAGTGTCTGATTTCAGAGCATCTGACTCATTCGGAGAGAGTGTAACAATCAAATTGTGTATAAACTGCATTATTTAAAACATTTTATTATTTAATGGCTCATATTCTGTATATCACTTGCGCACTGTTAGCATTAAGAGGTTATGGCAATTTCTTTCCATGCTTTTCTTAGAAGCCATTGCCACATTACTTTTCCTTATGCACAAAGTTCTAAAAAAGCCTCAGGCTGAAAATAAGAGTAGCCCAGACTAGGAAGCCAACTTTTGTTCATGGCAACATGTATTTTGAGAAATTATCTTGAGAAAATAGGTATTTTAAAGTAATTGTTACCTACATAGAAGAAACTGCCCAGGCTGACACCAGATCTCCAGGTTAGCTTCCAGAATAATTCCAGGATGCTTTTATGTCTAGGTGATAACAAGTTGCATACAATATTAAGATCCTAAAGTATTAGGTGGAAACAGACAACAGCTTTAACTTAGGTTGAAATTAAAACAGTAAAAACTCCAAATTGTTGCTGTGTGAACATAATTCAGTTTTGGTCACTGAAAAATGTCCTAGTTGTTTCGCAGTTAATCTATGGATGTAAGGTAAACTGATCCATGATGTCAGACACTGTGTAGGGGGAGCAGTGACAGGTTGGCTTGAACTCCTTAGGCTGAGCAGCTGCACAAAAGCTTGTGCCAACATGAGGGAGGGACCCTTCAGATATCAGGATATACTAAGCAGCCAGGGGCAGTTTTCTTTGACAGCAGTGCCATCCCAGGGTGCTTGCTGACTCTGGTATAGCATCCTGTCCAGCACACAGAACATCCAAGCACAGGAGACCCAGCAGGACTCCAGTTGGAGAGTGCCCTGGAGGAGCTTTATCTAAAGCCTCAGTGATAACAGATATTTGAAGAAAGCCTTGTTTCATCAAGGAAAAGTTCCACAACCTGCCGGTCTGAGTGCAGTCACATGAGAATGCTCAGCCCTGTGAGGCTTCGTATCAAACTGGATTTCTTTATCTGGTAGGTAGTGACTGATAGGGAGCTCAGAAGGACTGCTTTCTTCATGGGAAAGCACAGCCTACCATAGAAACAGTACTGCTTCACTGCCAGACAGCAATTCTCTG
The DNA here is from genome assembly GCA_013399695.1 of Formicarius rufipectus. Lineage (NCBI taxonomy): Eukaryota > Metazoa > Chordata > Aves > Passeriformes > Formicariidae > Formicarius > Formicarius rufipectus. The sequence continues at coordinate 183,864 of VXAU01002358.1, read as the reverse complement.
TCTTCAAGTGAGGAGAAAAAGAACAGGTACATTTATTTTTCCACACTGACTGGCAAAATTCCCCCTTAAAAAGATTAACGTCTCTATTTGCTAGAACTACATTTCCCATTCAGAAAACAGAAGCAGATAGAAAGTTTCACACCAGGTCTTTGAAGATTAATATTAATCTTTTTAGGACAATTGCTGTAGGAAAATTGAAATTGACTATATGAGCAGCATTAGCCCACTAGTTATGAACTAGCTTCTACCAGTTAACCTCTTGGTGACAACATGATCCCTAGACCTCCAAACATAACAAGAACTTCTATTTATTCCAGATTAAGAAATCTGATAAGAAATGTTCTTACAGTATCTTTGGATACAGTTTAAGCAAGCTGAAAGTGGTGAACAGACAGGGGATGTTTACAAAGGGATTTTGACTTTGGTAGAGGTGGTAAAAATTATTATATGAGGTTTAGTTTTCAAATAGATCCACTGACTTAAAAGAATAAGCAAAGCACCATTACTAGTATTGGCTCCATGTGGCCATATTCCTAGCAGGACAACAGTGGGGCCAAAAGGATGCTGGAATCAACCACCCAAATTGGACCAGTTTCACAATAAGCCTTAGCTACCTCTTTGCAGTTTTTTACAGGAGGAGGGGGAGGACAGCTGTTGGTGCTTCACTTGTAGTTACTGCAGTAGCAAAAATAGCAGATTGCTGCAAGTCTTCTAACCAGTCTGTTGTTCTGTCAATTGATTTTGAAAGATGAGTATTAAAATGATTTTATATTCTACATTACAGGAATGCTGCAGCACTGAAGCAAACATAGGAAGTCCCTGCAAGGTGTCAGTTAAAGTGCAGATAAACTCTAGTCACTACTTGAACATGTTGCACAATAAATGTTGTCATAAGGATTATGTGAATTTCTACAGTAGCCAAATTCCCTTCAATTATCACATTATATCTCATTCTACAATTACAGTCATGGGGAGATTAAAAAGAAATATTCACTGTACTGTTCATAAAACAAGTCAATGGCTCTTAAGTGCCTTGAAACTGGCCATTCCTACCATGATATATTATAATCACTAAATCAGCTGCTCTTTTCTCTCAGTTTTTTTGATTTTCTACAGCAACCTCACTGAAACTGCTGGCAGGAGCTACCTCCTGGCACCTTCTAACACTGGTGAGCCCCTGTTTTGGTAACTGATGGACAGAATCAAGCCAGAATTAATAGGAGATACTGTTTTATTGCACATCTTCAACACTTTTTCTTTCTCCTTCTCCTTTGGCCTTTGTTAACAGAGCAGTGAATATAAGCATGAGTGGAACAGCCCCTCCACTTCCAAGAAGGACCTCTGGCAAGCATGCCCAGCCTACAAGTTCATCTCTGGGCAATAGTGACACACTTTGCACTGGGCAGCAGGAATCAGGACCATATAGGCTGAGATGATTAGACTCTTCTCTGTACTTGGACTGCTGCCATCACTAGAGACAAATGGAGTAAAAGCCCTAAAGCAAACAAGCCAGAGCAGAAATCAACTTGACAACTGGCATAGATAGATGAACCCTTCTTCAAACCAGCTGTGAAACAATGAGCAAAGTTCAAGTGAGTGGAGAAATAAACAGCAGTCCCAGTTCAACTTCTTACCTCTGTAATATGTATTACTGCTTAACCCACAGCCTGCTCTTCTGTCAAACAGGTCCAGCTGACTATGACTGTTTCTTCCCCACCTGCTCTTGGTGTTTCTTTGCATGTGTCCCACGGCTGCAGGGTTGCAGCAGAGGAGCCCATAGGCTGCTCCCGCTTGGCACCAGCCACAGAACTACCTGTACATCTTTGCCCAGCAGTGCAGCCAGAAGTTCTCATCTCAACAACCTTTAGGAGTAGAGTTGCTTTCTCTTAAGAAAATATATAATAACTCAAAGGACCAGGAGTCAGGGATTCATAATGGAATCTACACAGTGTGCCATGGGAAAATACCATGCAGGCTCCATTCATTGCTGAACCAATGCATGGTGCTCAGCATCAGAAGGACATAAGGTCTATGCATGATCTAGATTCCTCTTCTATCATCTTAAAAATCCCTATTTTGTTAAGTGATTTCTTGTTGCACGTTTGTTGACACAATGCAGAAAGAGCCTTGCACCTCTCATGCACTTCACCCCTCCCTGGGGCAAACTACTTACTAATTACAGGATCAACATGCTCAGCAAGAAGCAGCTGGTACTGGAGGCTGAGATGGGAAAGCGGAAGTGTGGTGGGATGACCCCAAGCAGCAGTGAAGCCCCCACCATCACTTGTTCACTTGCTCCTCCCAACAGGATGACAGAGAGAATCAGGAGGGTGAAACCATGGGAGAAACACTCATGGGTTGACATGAAAGTCTAATAATGAATAAAATGAACAATGAATAAAAGGAACAAAAACAAGTGATGCAAAGTCAATCACTCATCACCTCCCACTAACAGATTGATGCCCAACCAGTCTCTGAGCAACAGCTACTTTGGAAGGAATTTCCCACCCCCAGCCTGGTTTTATTACTGAGTGTGATGCTATGTGGTCCAGCATGTCCCTTCGGTCAGCTGGGGTCAGCTGTCCTGGCTGTTTCCCCTGTCACCCACCCCCAGCCTATTAGCTGGAGTGGGGGCAGAGTGAGAAACAGAGAAGGCCTGGACACTCTGCAAGCACTGTGCAGTGTCAGTGAAACCACCGATGTGCTGCCCACACTGCTTGGGTCACAAATCAAACACAGCACCATGTAGGGTGCTATGGAGAAGGGTAGTTGCATCCCAGCCAAAGCTAGCATTGGGCATGAAAAGTGATTTGGGCAATCCTTAAACTGGCTGTGTCTCTGAAGAACAAGTGAGGGTGTAAATACAGCGTCTAAAGTGTCACAAGAACTATCCCTAGCCTGCTCGGCTTCATTTTCTCTCGCTTTTCATGTAACTGTGGAGTAGCTTGGAAGCAGGGAGAGATAAGAAAAATGACAGAGAAACTATAGCTTCATCCTAATTCAAAATACCACCACATGATCTGGAATCAGTACCATTACAGTAGTCAAGGTACTTTTTCTGTCTCTGTTCTAGGACAAGGACAAAGTTCTTCTACTGGCATTTACACACTGTGGCACACTCGTGGTTTGTTTCTGTTGAGATAAACTCAGCGTCTCCAGTACACATAAGAATATCTTCTGCACATAAGAACAGAACAAAATGAAATTTATGCTGCCCTTACCAGAAGAGTGCAGAAGGGAGAAAAAAATCTCCAAAGACCGACATTATTGCATGAGTAAAACTGGAGTCCAAGACAATAATCTAGAAGAGACAGACACAAACATTGCAGTCTGATTTTTCTGAAACCCTGAGGAGCTGCAGTTACAGGTCCTGTTTGAAGAATAACAGCATTTATCCCAGAGAGAAAATTAACATCCTCACATGTCCTCTGAGCCCCTTTGGCCAGCCCCAAAAGTGGGAGCGGCCTCAGGAGCCCATGCCACTGCACCTCTTCCCCTACCTATGGCAGGGCCAAGTCTCCAGGACTCTTCTGCTCAGCTGACACTTGTGCCAGCCTGCGCTGACAGTGTCCCTTGGCACCTTCTGGTCCCTCTATGTCCTTGTAATTTCAGATGCCTTTTGCCAAGCATGCTTGGAATATGCGACCATAAGTCTCCTGCTGGCAAACAGCCCTGTGGAGCACTAAATCGAGCAGGGGTGGGAGGGCCTCCTACAGCACCCAAGCTGCACAAAATACTTGTCATACTCTTAGCACCGCCCCTCTGCCACAAAAGTCTTACAAAAGAAGCAAGCAGGCCACTGTCAGTCAAAGTTTCGGTCCGAAGAGCATATTTGCAAAGGATCTTTGTTTCAGATGAGAAAGGGCAAGCTTTTCTCAAAAAAAAAAAAAAAAAAGCCAAATAATCGGATTTCCATACCCTTTGGACTTTTTATTAGTTATTGTTCACTGACCCAAATCTTTCTGTGTGAGTACATGTCCTACACCTGATTTTCCCCAGTGTTATTCCTCATACTTTTCCAAATCCACCCATGCAACCATACTAAATGCTTTCAACTAATTCAAGGTGAATTTAAACTCCCTGTACCAGGAAAACACTCCAGCTGTCTTCTCTGGGAAAAAAATTGTCTCTGAATCTGTATGGAAACATGAGCATAGCTGAAGTTTGCTCACAGGAAACTTTACCCATGGTACTTTACAGTTTCTGGAAAAGCAAAGTGTGCGTCCTAAAACAAAGCACTCCCTGCTTTGCCCACCTTCCAGCCTCTTCAACAGAGGCTCTTTTTACCAAATATTTTAGAAAAATACTCTTTTCATCACATACCCCACCACCTGCCATGTTCAATGTCATTCTGTACCTGGAAAAGAGCCACAGCAGGCTGTGGGATCGGAACACCTGAGGTCAGCTCACTGTCCTTGTGCCACAGAGACTGCCTCATTTTGCCCTCACAGCAGAGCTGTGCGTTATTACGCACTGTGTTTTCCTCAAGAAAGCTCCTCTGTGTCCATGTAAGGAGCCAGTGTATGGAGCAAGACCGCAGGGTGATTTGAACACAGCCTCCAGATTTGAAGGCAGTGTCCAGCATGGCAGCAGTGGGCCAGAGAAACAGACCCTGCTCCCTTTGCCACCAGAGTCAAACACTTCCAGCTCCCTCCTGCAGCCTTTCAGGAGGGAAACTGTTTGGTGAATGCTCCTCCACCCTTTTGTCCAAAGATAATGAAACAAGGCTGGATCAAAAAGAAGCATTACAACCAACATCTCTTACTACCCATGTCTGGGAAACATAGATAGAGATTTCTAGATCACCACATAACAATTCAGTCAACAACGGCAGTAGCTAGGTGGGTGATTTCACACAGCCACGAATTATACAAAACCTCTGCAGTCGCCTTTCTGCTGCTCCTACATTTATCCCCAGTGCAACACATATAACAGGGAAAACTATACCCTGTTTTCTGTTACAGCTACTTAGTGATAGGTGATGCCCATAGAACACATGGAACTTCTGATAAAAATTATCCTTAACCCTTGTCGGTTTTCTTTCTGGAGAAACTTGCAGAAAGGGGCTGACTGAAAAATTTCTCAGTAAGGGGATTTGTGAGCAGCAGTCCCAATGCAAAACGCTTTTGTTAAAGGCAGAGCACCTGCATCAGGCATCAGGTTTCCCAACTGCTGGAATTACCCTTTTCTCTTCAAAGATACAGAACCTGAAATTTGAACCATGAGCAAATATCTAAGCTTTTAATATTCACCCCAAATGACTGTCTTTCAAAGGAGCACTAGAGTTGTCTGACACCGCTGACTCGGATGCCTTTTACCTTGCCTGAGGCATTTGCACTTCACTCACCTCTTCCCCTGCTTTTAAGTAACAACGTGTTACTTCTACTTGTGTTACGATATGAAAGAAAAGCGACCTCTTCACCAGGAAGTATTCCAATGGAACAAGCTTTCAGTGAAGTGCACCGTACTGAATCAAGAGGTCAGGTAAAAGCGAGTAGTTTGCTGCAAGAACCATCAGCACCATTTAGGATTTCAGCTTATAAAAGCAGATGACCGAGCAAAGCCAGACATTTGTCCTGCACATGGTGTCCCTCTGAATCACAACTGCGAAGTGACACAAGAGAAGCTACCTGAGAGGGAAGGACCAAGCACAGCATGACTCAAAGACCCAGCCCTACAATTTGTGAGCAGAAACACCATGACTGTGGTGCAAACCTATGCCAAGGAAACATTTACAACTGACCACACCTCTGCCAGGAATCAAGAAAGAAAGCAAACTCCCAAAATTTGCAGTGCAATTTCCATCCTGCCTTCTGATCTACAGCCAAACAAGTTGCCATCGTGGCCCAGGAATACTTGCCTCCTTGTCTCTTTCCAGGACCAAATTTCTTGTGTTCTTTCTTACCACACTTGTGTTACCACACTGGGGATATTAGGCCTGTCTTTGAGATATCCTCTCTCTATCCTCACCTCCATTTCAAAGCAACACTGAGCCAGAGATGTTTGGAATATGTGACCAGAGGATTCTTGACCCCAGTATATAAAACCTAATTTGTCAGCAAAGAGGAGTGGGAGGGATAATGAATTTCTACAAAATAATTCCTTTATGGCTCCACACTGCAGGCTTTTACAGCATGGCATCGTATAATAATGGCCCTAAACTTGGAGTTTAGGACTATAAATGTTTAAAAATGCTTTTATTTCCTATCCTGATACCCTGAGTTCTCCTTCCTGCAGTGGCAGGACTGGAATTTCCTAGGAAAGTGCAAGCGAAATTTGTTTTAGATATCATTTCAGTGAACACTGTGAAGAGTTCACAGCACAGACCTGCAATTCATAAATAGGATTGTGGCAGATGGTACCCCAGCCTCTAGGTCACCCTATATTTTATTTTTACTTCATGTGCTTCATACCAAGAAGACATATTTAAACTGAAAGTGACTAAAGTCTAAGCTTTTTACTGAAAGAAAGTAGCACAGAGCATATTTTGGCATGGAAAAAGAATTTGTGTTGACAAATCTCTTTTGCTGCTTTCTCAAACCCTCTCAATACGTGTTCTTGTATTCATTGCCAAAATTACCTTCTTGTTATCCCTTCAGTAAATAAGGTATTCTTTACTTATTGGTAGTACTGAGGGCCTATTAGTTCCCTTTGCCTTTGAAACAGGTGCATGTCTAACATGGACTGCTGCTTTTAAAATATTGCTCATCTTACATTCCCAGATTTCAGACACTGGAAATGTATGTAACAGCCCAACGCTGAACTACTGAGCCCTCTGAGGAGGTAGAGGAGCAGAGCAAAACCAAGCACACGAATTCTATTGTAAGTGAATTCATTGTTAAGCACTGTCTGTTTGGTCTTGCCATTTGTCTCTTCTGTTCCTAGGCTTTCTGAACTTTAGAGCTTTTTCTTGACCATTTTTAGTTTTACAGACAATACCATTTTTATTTCATAAACCCAGCTGTGCAGTATTTGCCTAATTAAGCTCAAGATTTGAAGTAGGAGGACCATTCAAATCAGCTGTGTAGCCCACAAAGTAAAATAGCCAGACTTTAGAGGAGGAATATTTTCTCCAGTCTCTTTCACACTTTTAATTTCCCATCCTCCATTGCTGTGCCACCTGGATACTGTATTTTTTTTTTTGGTTTGTTCTGACCCCATGACCTACCTCACAAAAATGAGAGGCTAGTTATAGAAAGCCTTTATCAAGGTATCTTTGTTTTCAGTTGAACTCTAACCTGGCCATTGCTAAAAAGATTTAGTGGAATTCTTGCAAATTAGTTGGCTGTATAATGCTTGCTCCTCTGCATTTCCAACTGGCTCTTTATCCCTACAAGAGGGACTCCATGGCTTTGTTCAAGATAACTGGACACAAACAGACAGAGCCACCTCAGCTGTCTCTGGGAGAAAATACTCCTGCGTAAGAGGGAAGCATTTGTAGCTGTTCTGGAAGGAGGGAAAACCAGGAAGACCATGGCTGGTACCAGAAGTAAAAATGCCAAAATAGTACAGCTCTACTACCTATCCCTAAGGGAAAGAATATTTATTAGCAACAAATAAACAGGTAAGCAGCAACAACTGTTTATTATTACTTATGCAATAGAATAAAAAAAGCTGTGGTTGCAGCTGATAGCTATGTACAAAAAATCATATCTATCTGCATAATATTGTTCAAATTGTTTTATATAGAAGCTTTCTAGAGCAGTAACACTGCTAGAGCACTCAAGCTCTGCAAAACTTGATTTTTCTTTCTACAACAAGAAAGTCAAAGAGGAGAGCCTGCTAGATGGGAAGATAAGGATGTACAGAGGAAAGCCACAATTATGGGAAACATGCATCAATGTGGGAGTTGGCTTTGATGCCAGAATTTCACCTCAGAGGTTAACACACCCTCCCAAATGAGGTGGGGAAGTTCAAGAAGGGAAACAAAGAAGTTTATTAAGAAAGATTCTAAGTAGTAGGTTTACAGGAGGTAATCTTTCTTGCAACTGAGGTCACTCCTAACTCAGAAATTTTTTTTGGATGAAGGCACATGTTGGCATATCTATAATGTCATCAGCTAGGGAAATCTATTGCCCAACAGTGATACACTTCTAACCATATAGGCACACTAAACTGAAAACCTCTTCATTTCCATCAGGCAGCAGTTCCAGCACTCAGTTCATCTGCATAGAGAACAAGACTCCTCTGCAGCAGATGCGCCAGGAGGTTTTTATGCTGTGCAGCCCAAAAGCGCAGGGGTGACCTACACGCTGCGAGAGGTGTGACTCCTCTGCCCGCCCCTCGGTGTTGTCTCATTCGACAGTGGGGTGCACGGAACTTCACCCACCACGGTATTTGCACCGTGTTTACTCTGTATTACAGGACTAATTACACGGGGAGAAGTAATCGAACCTTTAAAAACACAAATTTAAAAAAAAAAAAAAAAAACACAAAAAAGAAAACCTAGGAAAACGTAAGGCCTCTGAAAATAAAGGCGGCAGCCTTATTTAGTTATCGCCGCTCGGAGTCACGATTTCTTCGGAAAAGACAGGGATGGTTGTCCCAGGCTTGCCCGGCTGCCCCCAGAGCGCCGCGGGGCATCCCCCGCCCGCCTCCTGACTGCGGGCGGGGCTGGGACCGGGGCCGGGCTGGGACCGGGGCCGGGGCTGGAGCTCGGAGCGGGGCTGGAGCCGGGGCCAGCGCTGGCTGCCCGGCTGGCAGTGTCGCTGCCCGCAGCCCGGGCCGCAGGCGATGGCAGCGCCGGCGGGAGCGGCGGAGCTGCCGCAGATGGTGAGCGGGGCCGGGCGGGCGGGCGCGGGTCTCTCTGCCCGCACGGCCTTCTGCGTTCGCTGCCTTTACTTTCTCTCCCCCCCGCAGGCAGAAAGTCTGCTGTGCCGGCTGCAGGAGAATTTTTGGGCTCTGACGGAGAAGTTAACGCTGAGAAATATCCTCTCTGGAACGCGGGGGACCCGCCCCGGCGCGGGGATTGCGGCTCCTGCGGTCCCATATAGGGAGGGGAGAGGGAGCTTTGCTTTAAACATCGGGATGGGCTCCTTTCCTAAGCATCAGATTAACCTGTAATGATTGACGTGGCTAATCAACTGGTGTAGAAATATCCGAACTGCCTCCCGAGCCCATTTATTTACCCCTTTCCCAAAGAAAGAAATCCCGAGAAAGGTTTTTACTGCAAGTCGCGAGGTCGTCTCTGTTCGGCAGTTTTTGCTTTCAAATAAGCATCAAATTACGTGTAAAGATTCTGAAGGTACATTTGAAAAGGCAACTATCTTCGAAAATGCAACTCGAATCAGCCAGGTGTTGTTGGCTTAAAAATAGCTGCTGGCCTCCTGAACAGAGCAAGGTGAGCCCTCAAAAAGAGAAATTAAGACCTGAAAGGGCTCTGAGCATTCTCATTTGATGTACGTAGAGAAACTACCTCTGCTTTCTGAAACAGCGCATTATTTAAATTTTCTATTTTGTCTGAAACTTGACATTTTGGGAAGCAGCTGCTTCATTATAGGAGAAGAATAATGTTTTAGCAGCACTCATATTCTGATTGTGTAGGTTGACTGTATGGTATCACCTCAGAAAGAAAACAGTATTTTAGATAGGAAATACTCCAGGTTCACTCATGGCTTTTGGTATTACGAACTTGAGTGCTTATCTGTTGCAACAGAAAGTGAAATTGTCTTGTAACAATACAACCTTGGACATACTTCATCTTGCATTAAACGTGGGTAAATAAGATGCTGAGACATCTAAACAAAAGCTGCTTGTTTTTCTTACGGAAAACTTGTAAAATTATGAATTCTTATAAATAAGTTATCTTTAACTTTTTACTGGAAGAAATGGGCGAGCGCATCAATGACCTTGAGAAGCGTGTTGCTGATTTGATGACTGAGGCTGGGATAGAAGAGAACACTGATGAAGAGTCAAGAGTAAAGAAACTTAATTTTTTCTGTATTTGATGTATTTCCACTTAGTTTTGAATGAGCTGAAATTAGCGTGAAAGTAATGTTCACATATTTATCATTCCTGCACTTTCTTAGATTTGAAAGTGTACTTTTAAAAAACACATTTATTTTGGATTTCGCTTTGCCAAGAGCCAAAGTATGCTACCACTTACAAAAGAACTGCATCTTGTTTCATCTCTCAGCTGAGTGCCATATACAAGGGGAGATTGTGCAAACTAATCCTGAGTACATAAACTGAAGCTCTACATTTGCAATGTCATGTGTGTGGTTTAAAGCATTCCTGCTGCCCCGCCCCGTTCCTGTCCCTCAGGTATACTAACCTACCTGACTGAGGATTGTCACTGGTATAAATTTATGTACATCTGCTTTTAAACCTGCTTCAGCTTCCCAGTGTGGCACAGAGCACACCTCTTATATGCACTCTTAGTATTTATGAGACAGCCTTGCTTCCATGTTCTGTGGATGCAAGTGATATTGTCCTCCTGTTGTTGCACACTTTCCTGATTCAAACTGAGACAATTATTCTTGTCACTGAGACTGCTTACCCAGTAAAAGACAGGAACATCTGTAAATATTCTGAAGTCATTTAGGCCTCCACTCGTTCTGATGCCCTTCTCATGATAATCTATGAAATAATTTTCAGAAATACAGAAAGACAATCCACAAAGATGTATTCGACCCTACAGAGATCTTCCTGTTTTCATGCTGAATCACATTCATGAATAATTAAATAACTAACCTACTTATTCACTGTTTCTTTGCAGCATTGAAATGAGGATGTATTCAAGAAAGACAAAGGCAGAACAGCACTGCGCTGACTCCAGGAATTTACAAACCGTGACGCATTGACAAAAAATGTAAAAAGAAAACAAACATGTTTGCATCATGTTGTGATAGAATCTCAAAAAATTTTGTTTAACTTATTGCCCCAGGAAAAAATCAGAATGCTGAGTTTATTCATCTAAATGGGGCTCTGTATTTCCTGGAGCTGAAAAAGAATTGTTAATTTCAGAGAAGGAAAACCACTATTCTGTATAGAAAACTACATCCTATGTAGTGAACTTCCCCAATCACAAGTTTTTTTCAATATGAAAATGTATTTAATTTAATAATATTAAAATAGTATTTCTTTGTTGCCTTTTTAGCTTTAACATTCTCAGAATAACAAGATCCTTCTATGACAAAATTTCATGTGCATGTGTAATTTTTTTGCCGCTTTAGATGTTTTACATCACTAAATGCACCTTATTTGACGTTACTACAAAAGTGCCTTTGCAAAACTTAAGAGATCAAATGAATATAAACCATTCTGCACTAAAAGAAAGGGCAGTATTTGCAGAATTCAGCTTCTCAGTTTTCACTCTTTTCACAAGCCCACCCAAAGCCACACACAGCAGTGCAGGTAACATCACCCAGGTATGCATATTGTGCCAGTTTCAGGTCTTTAATACTAGCCATTCTGATGAGTCTATTTTTAAGGTGTTATAGTTTCAAACTTTTGGGTAAATTTTTCATATTAACACATAGCCAGGCATGGGGGAAGGGAAGTTTCTGCTGGGGAGAGAGAAACCAACATCAAGAGTGCCTTGTTTCTGGCTCGGACTCCAATGGCTTCTCTATTGAAACGCTAATAACCTCCCTGCAAAGGTGGGAGCTTCATTTGCTTCTCTCCATGTCCTGGAGGGGGCAGGGGGCGTGCAGTTCTTTTTCCCAAGTGGCTTTGGCTGAAACACCAGCAAAAGGAGGGGGGGGGGAAGAAAGAAAAGGGGGCTGGCTAGTTTGGGTTTTTTTCCTTCTTAGGGGGTGCTTCCCTTTCTGTTTGGTCCGGGATGGGCACACCTGTGTTTGGCTGGAGCGGTGCTGTCTGGCTTTGGTTTGGTTTTGCCCAGCTCAGCACCTGGAGAGTCTTATGGACACTCCATCCTTGCCCGCTGTTCATGGCTGTAACTCACCCAAAGACAAAGCAGGACTTAAGCGTTTGGACGTTCTGGTTGGGTGTGGTGGCTTGCTCTTTTTGTTCTATATATTTGTAGTAAAGAACTGTTACCCTTTTTTTTCGGCATTTTTGGCCTGAAGCCTCTTAATTTCCAAGGTTGTGGTGACTCAAGGAGAGGGAGGTTCTCATTCTAGTCCAGAAAGATCCCTCACTTTCCTTGACAGACATCTTGGGGTTCTTTTTAAAACTAAGACAGAAGGCTTTGAGATAGATGAGGAATTTTAGTTATCAAACACATCCTGAAGAAGACATGGTAGAGTCAGTGTAAATAGGGCATCTGCACTAACTTTAAAGCTGTTGTACACCACAACATTGGCACTCTGCAGGAAAGATCTAGTTTGAAATGTAGGGGGAAACCTTTTACCATAATGCAGAAACTGAAGCATTGCCAGGTAAATACCTCAGCTAATGAGAAATAAATGCACCTACTACAGCCTTCATTAATAGCAAGAAATTCCAATCAATGCTTTAGTTAGTGTAGACTTGCAAGCACTGTCATGCTGGGAGGAGAGGGCGATATGCTGGAGTACAGGCTGGAGAAATGGGCCAACAGAGACCTCATGAAGTTCAAAGGTAAGAAATCCACTGTGAGGAAGTTAAAAAAGAAAGCCACCAAGATACAGTTGAGTACAAAACATACAAGGGTTTTAGACAATTCTGGAATTCTGTTAGTTCAGCCATTAGAAAAACTTACGACTTCCTGCTGCCAACAACTACCTCACAGTAGAGCACGGGGAACAGTTAGGGCTCTTGGGCATGCTTTACGTGAGTTATTTGAGACAAGCTGAAACATAGAAAATCCAGCTAGATACAAGGAACACCTTTTCCTACTATGAAGGTGCTCAAGCAGCAGAATAGGCCTTCCAGAAAGGCTGAGGAATCTCCATCCTTAAGAGAGTCATCAAGGTTGGAAGAGACCTTCAGGACCATCTCATCCAACTAAGATACTCAACACTACACACAGTCCTGGACAACCTGACCAAGTGGGACCTACTATGACGTGAGTTTGGTGATTGCTTCCAACATAAATGATTCCAAAATTAATTACCACTATTGCACTGGATCTGGCTGAGGTGGAGTTCATTTCCCCACATCAGCCCTCACAGTCCTGTGCTTTGCATTGGTAGTTAGAAGGGTGTTGGTAACACACCAGTGTTTTGACCACTGCCGAGCACACATTAGCACTGCAACATTCCTTCCCCAGTGGAGGGAAAGATCCTCTGAGGGGACAAAGGAGGCCAGTTGATCCACACTAACCAAAGGGATATTCCATACCATATGATGTCAGCTCAGATATAGGAGATAAGGAAAGGAGGAGGAAGGGGTTCATTATTTTACAGTTTGCAGAGCAACTGCTCTGTGTGCTGAAGCCCTGCTTCCTGGGAAGTGGCTGAGTGCTTGCTAATGGGAAGTAGAATAAACTTTTTTCCCTCTTAGCTTGTGCGCACACAAATTTTCACTTTTGCTTTAGTAAACTGCATTATCTCAACCTGTAAGTTTTTTTCCATCTTTTCTCTTCCCTGTCCAGCTGGGAAAGGGGGTGATAGAGCAGCTGGGTGGGTACCTGGCATCAAGACAAGGTCAACCCACTATAACTGTAAACCAGATTAACTTCAGCAGAAATTGCAATCCTTCTGTTTTACTTCTGTGACTCATTCTAAATCCTCTAAAGTACACTTGATGGTAAAAAAGCATATTCTGCTTTCTCTTGTGACAAACTGGACCAAAAAGTAGAGATATCTTGTTTCTGCATAGCCTGGCTTGTTCTTTAATTAATCCTGTAAATACACATTTCCCATTTTAAAAAACAAACCAACCCCACACAACACCAACCCCATTACTGCAGGAGTGGTCAGAAATGCAAATGGAAATTTCAAGAGCCATGCCCCAGTGGAACCCAATCCAAGCCTCCCGAGTATATATGCATTTTAGTATACCATTTGACAAACTGAGGTCAAGTGACAGAAAGCATGGCTCCAGGCTTCTTCAGCTGCAGCCAGCTGCAGAAATGCAATCACACTTTGGCTCTGCAGAACCTACCAAGTACCACCAGCTGCCTGCTGTGTGCACAACCACCAGGAAAAAGGAGTCCATCAGCAAAAGCCAGTTATGCTGACTGGGGGTGGTGGGCAAAGTCATGGAAGACGTCTTCACTGAGTTTTGTCAAATATTAAATATCTGATTTTTGCTAAATATTCATAAATGTACCTTAGTGTTTTATTCCCATTTTTAGTGGATACTCAGGTCTAATTTGCTGTGCAAGGAAATCCTGAGAAACGTGATAAGCCTTCATCTTAACATTGTAGATTTGCGTCTGTTTTCTTTCACAAATCTAATTAGCTGAAAAAAATTAAGGTGTATAAGTGGAGCTCACTTTATTCTTTTAAAAAAGCTATAGTCTTCCTGGACATTTGTGTAACAAAAATCAGAAAAAACAGTTGAAATGCTTCTCAGAACAGGCATTCTGTGTACAAAAATACATAATACCAAAAGGAGAACAAAGAGTAAAGTATTTAAAAAATAAACCCCCAAAATTCAGCTACAATATTACTGCAGTCAAGACAGTTACAGGCTTCAAGTCTTCTACTTTTCAAACAGAGTTCAAACCTTTTAAATAATTCAAATTATGCTCAAAGTTCAAGGATTTGTAGGTTGGGTTTTTTCTTTTAATATACATATATGTACACATACACAGTAATAAATTTAAGTGGATGTAGGGTTGAGAAAAAAGGCAGCCCAAAGAAATGTCAGTATCGGTATTTAGTGGAATAATCCTTTGGTGATACCACCAAACCTCGACCTTTGCGGGCTCCTCTATAAACAGTTTCTATAATGTCAATCATCTCCTGCTTATCTTCCATTGCCCAGTTGATCTTGTTGTTATTACCTGTACCTAAATCAATCATGATGTGTTTGTTCCTTTAAAGAAAAAGAAATCCAAAGTTAATATGGTGTTATAGTTCAAAAAGAAACTTTATATCCCCCCAAAAATGCTTTTTAGGATTCAAAAGAAGCCCTTTAACATAAAGAAGCTTTCAAAATAAGCATTCAAGAAAGACTATCCACTCCTGTCACTCAGGCTGACATTCTACTGCCAATTTCTAAAACAGTAAGGACTGCAAACATGCCCCCAAGATGGCTATTCAGTGCAATTATCCTTCGGCACATTCCTCATTATTTGTATTTTTTTCCCACTACTGTCCATCTTCAGACCATGCTTGTCAGTAGTACATTTTATCTCATCAATGTAGTTACCTTAGCTCCAAAAAAACCTTATTACTTTGAATTTATCTTTAAAGCAAGTTTGACAAGCTGGACTGCCATGTTACTACAGCATTCTGTACATCTTTCTGTTTGAGATTTAAAACAAAAAATACTGGATAATAAAAGAATCTCTCACTATCAGTAATTTGTACTCTTATCAAACACTGTTACTAGGCTAATTGGAAAACATGCTATTTTCTTACTTAATCAGTTTACTCTTTTGTAGAGCAATGAAAATATAAGCATCAGCATGCTAATATGCATTTGGAAATGATTTACTGAGACACTGTATTTGACAAACAAAACATTTAAATGAGCTACATTCTAGAACCATCATGTACCTGAAGAAAAACATGACTGTGCAGGGATCATACAACTCGTACATCTTGTTGAAGTCTGGTACTTCAGTGATATCCACAAGATAAATAACAGCAAAGTTTTTAACCTAAACAGAAGAAAAAGGAAATACAAAAGCAATATATATTACCAAACCTTTCCCTATTTGTATTATCAACTAAAAGACATAAGCTTTCATTATTGTAACATTTATTTTCTAAATTATGATGTCATAAAATCACAATAAAGAGCCTTGCTTTTATATTTTACCATTACAACCAATTAACATGGGAAATATGTTTAAATATAGCCAAGATGCTCGTTTCACATCCAGTACCAAATGGGAAGACAATATGCCAAATTAACATCCAGAGAGACAAATGCCCTTTCTATATAGAACTGAGACCTCACTGTGACATGCACAGCTCTAAACAAGTAGAATAACATCTTTGTGCAAGCCAAGCTGACACATTTTGCCTCTGTCTTCAGCTGCGTATAGACTTCAGAAAATTAATGATCTACAATGCCCTGGTGCCTGACTCCAAGCATTTGTCCACCTCTACAGCACCCAATTTGTCTAACAAGATTCATTAAAATAAAACTGATAATTTAATAAAAAACCTGGTAGCTTTTTATGAGAGGTGCAAAGCTAAAACAGGAGCTTAAAAGTGTAATTGCTAATGAAAAACCTTGATGAGAAGCTATCCTCTGGGCAATTCTGTCAAAATTGGCTTTTGTTTTGCAGAGTTACTCAGTGAAATGCACAGGAATCCCTCCTCTTTAATGTCATAGTTAATGCCTTCATTCTTGCAAGAAAACTACATCACTTTTTTGTTCCTTAGGTGTGGCATATTTGACCTTAAGTGGAATTTGGGGAAGTTTGGGTTACTAAACTTAGCTCCTATGTGTACAGTAGAAATTAACACACTCATACACATAAGGTTATAAGTCAGGAGTTACCTAAATTACACAAACCTTTAACTGTAAGGTATATTATCAAATGCTCATGAATTGTACTATGACTGCACCAGTGTGCCTCCCCATCCTTAGTTACATGCTAACATAATTTTGGTCCTTCCCATTTGACTATGCAGAATCACCAATCTGGGGTTATCACACTTGGTCTAAGCTCTGACAAACTTACTGTTTGTGACAGTACTTCCCACTTGTTGATTTTGCTATCAGAAGTCTGGAAAGGCTGTGATGAGTATACTATCTGCTTGATACAACAGTATTTTATTTTAGTTCACAAAACAGTATTAATTTGTACAAGAAAAATATATTTGTACACCCTCTGTATCTTAGCAGGCACTTTAACTGAGAAAGTAGGGAGATGTTTCTTTGTAAAAAAAAACCAGAAGCACATTGCAAGTAACTTTTTATGGATTTGTGCGTCAAGACAGTTTCAAAGTTATAAAAAATAATTACACTTTAAAGATGTAAGTAAGTTTTGCTACCAAAGGAAGTAAAATCTATTCTGGAGCGAAACAGCATTTAAATAGTTTTTACTGTGCTTTTATGGAGCCGGTTATAATCCTAGATTCAGTCAGTAACCTAAGGAACACATCACATTTAAGCCATGTTCTAAATCAAGCAAGAAGCCTTATAAACTCAAGTTAGTCATAATATCCAACCCTCTGAAGGAAACCTTCAATTTTACATTAAAGGCTTCTAATAAGCTTAATGGGATGTTCAGAGTCAACAATTTAGCTGAGAGGTGACTGAAGTTACCCCCTGGTTCACCTTAACAGGCAAAAGGCAATTGTGGGGTTTTAGGTACTTTTATAAAAAATAAACACCTCAAAAGCTCTTTTCATTTATCTTATAATTCCTTCTTCCACCTTTCTGGATTTTTAGCATCAGCAAGCACACCTTTGCCATGTGGGGAAATTTCTACAACACATTCAGCCATTTCAACAAACAATCTTTGAATGATTATTTAACTTGGAGATTAGAAAATAATTTTAAGGTAAGCCTAGCATTAACAAAACATTCTTAAGACCTGTTTTGTTCACTGATAGATTAGTCCAAGGAGATTTACATGTTGCACCAGGATATCACTATAAAAGCACTACCAAACCAAAATTTTACTTCTAGGAACTGTGTACTCAAAGCAGCACTGGAACAAAAAAACTTTTATATTACACACATTTAATTTAGCTGAGCTGTTGCAGGACCAGAAATGCTTGTTACTAGCAGTGAACGTCAACAGCTTAAAATTTCATAAAAGAGAGACTATTCAAGTCTTAAATAAGTTATTACATAAATCTTTTGAAAAGGACTGGATCACTTAAATCACCTTTGCACAGTGTATGTGCAAGCTACCACCATAATCCAAATATCCAAGACATCAACTGAATCTACCTTCTCTCCTACTTTTATAGAAGTGAAAACTGATGATAGTTCCCTGCTGGGAAGCTTGCATGAAGCTGGATCCTCAACTTTGAATTCAAAACATTAGAAGTGGCACTGTTCTTTACCCCTCACTTTCCTCATCTCAAATCTGACAAGATGAGCACTCCAAAGGACTTAGCTTGCAAGCCCATTGAATAAGGGTGTGTTCTGTTGAGTTTGGGCACTGGCTGCTGCCAAGGTTACCCATGACGTGGGCCTTGCACTCCAGTGCGTGGAGCCGCAAGAGATTGGGATTCAGGCCCAAGAAGGATAAAAACATGAGTCAGAGGCTAAACGTGGAGAGGTTGATGCAGAAGCACTGCAGTGGCCAGATCTTTCATTTGGAAACCATGCCAGGCTGGGCAAACTTGTCACCAAGAGGCATTTTATATGAACATGAGACAAGCTCTGCAGAATTACTCAAGTGTTTTTCTCTCCACTGTGTTGACCAATTTTACAGCCTGAAGAAGCACTGACTGTCTCAGACACTATACGGGAGCCAAGATAGCAGCAATACACAGCAGCATCTGAGCTGGCACCACACACAGCCAGGTCTACTTTTCACAAAACTTTAGTATTTATGGATTCAGGCTGATATGGATGCAGGAGTTGATCTACACTTGTAGACAAATCAAACCTCTCCCTCTTGGGACATGAATCCATTGCTCAGACAGAGCTATCAGTTCAAAAACTACATTCCTATATGGAAAAAGCTTTGCTAACCAAAATTTTACTGTATAAACAATATGCAGAAAACCTTGTAGTATTTTAGAAGTTGAACACGTAATAACATAAGTTTATTCTGCAAGTACTTAACCTCGTAACACATACTAAATGTAGTCAATTTTGTGCAGTAAGTCTGCTGCTTTTTGAAAAACACAAAACTGAAACTCTAGTGAGACCTCCTTTTGGTCACCACATCTCTTGTCCAACACCTGAAAATAAAAGCACTTTCAGCAGAAAAAAAAAAAAAAAGAGATATTAAAGATTTATTTCTGACACTGACTAACTTGCAGTCCAAACTTTCTCTGTCTTACTAGGCCATTGTAGCTGCTGTCCATGGGACAGGACAGAGTAGGAAACTAAGTCAAACAGCAACATGGATTCATAATTTTATGACTTGCTTTCAAGGTTTGGGCTTCAATGTTGCTTCAATTTTGGCTTCCCCCTCCCTTCCCCCAATTACAGTAGCTTCACAGATCAGTCTACGTTACTCAACACACATACAGAAAAAACAGAAGTATGTTATTGCCTAGCCACAGTTGCAGGCTATTTTAATACTTCACAAAACTGTATCTTCTTGGGGACCACTACTAAATCTTTAAACTGAATGGTTCAAGACTATTCAGCAGAGGAATCTATAAGACCTTTAACACCAGATACAGATTCTGTATACTGTCTTGGTGAAGACCACACACTTTGCTGGTAAACAGGAAACAGATGTAGGAAAAATCATGTCAGATGAAACAAGTATCATTTGTCCTCTGAAGTTCTCCCTCCTGACTTTCTTCAATAATTATATAATTCTAAAAAAAAAAAATCAATGCATTTCTACAACACAAGATTGACACAGAAGTGATTAATGACAGAGATGAATAGCAAAACTCGAGTTTTTTGACATTTCTGTCAGAGGTAATGCTCCTCTTTTTGTTAAGATTCAGCTGTCCTTGAGAAGCAAACCTTACGTCCAAAACTGCATACAGCAAATACGCAAGGAAATCTGAAACAAGATCCAAGATTCCATCATCTCATCTTCCTAACCAGTTTCTAGACTTTTTTTTCCTGTTTAGGTGTCTTTATGGACAAGGAACTTAAAGGGAAAAAAATACAGGAACTGAAACTCGCTTTTTCAACAAATCATTCAAATTGAAGGCAGCTAGCAGACTTGCATTACTGAACTGAAAAGAGTAAGTACCAACTTGAAAGTCTGTACTGTCAATATTTGATTTTTTTTTTCCTTGCTAATTATGATGCAAGTTTAGGTGGTAAACTGCTAGGGGAAAACAAAGACATTATACTGCCAAGAGCAACGCTCACAGCTAGTAATTTTGAAAACTACAGACATCAGATGGATTAGCTTTGCTCAACTTTAATTACAAAATCAGTAACTACAATACCAATATGCCTTTTGCATAGCTCACTCTTTCCCTGCCCCACCTTCTCCTCCTCTCTCACTTTTCATATAACCTTAGCAGAAATGCAGAGGCATAACTAATGTTTGAGGAAAAGCCACAGCTACTCACGCTTATGAATATGGTTAAGTAAAGGCTCAATATTTGAACAATCATTCCTAAATCCACGTTGACCCAATACAACGGTTATCTGACTGGCAGTATTTGGTCATACATAAATCATGGGTTTAAAATATTACTTCAGCAAGGGGTATGGACTTAGCAAACAAAGCCCTGTGTTTCTGGGGATGGGTTTTTATAACTGTAAATTCCTTTAAAGAAAAAAAAGTATATATTGAAAAAAGGTATTCAAGAGGAAATTTGTTAAACTCTATTCTTATATGTTTGGTTTAAATGCTGACAAAGCAAAAAGTCTAGCATCTTGCAATTACCATGTGTTTTGACACTCAGTGTAACCTTGCTTCTTTTTCATATAACACTGAGTGGGGGGGGAATAGTCAACTGCAAATGGAATACATGTCAATAAAAATAATCTACTTTGTATTTTCATACAGCATTCTACTCTCCTGTTCCCCAAAAGGATCCAAACTGAAAAAAAAGAAATGTTTTCTTATCATGAAGTACAGATAAATATTACTGATACCCAAAAATATGCTGCAGTCTAAAAAAACTATTGCACCATGGTAACAAATGTAAAATATGACTATATTGTCTTTGAATGTAGACTGCAATTACAGCATGTTAACATTCTGTATTATTCTCCAGTATAAACACCTGTACAATTGGAACTTTTACTCACTCTTTAAAACAGCAGACATCCAAACATGGCTTGTAAGCAAGAGGATGAGGAAGGATCTCCCCCTTTAATTTGCCATTTCTGCAGAGGGAGATTTTTAAATAAGAAGTTACATTGTTCTTTCTTCCCCCAGTCACCCCTAACTTGCCAGCATGTCTGCCAAATTGCCAAGCATCCTGCCACCAGTCCATACTAACAGTATCTGAGCATAAGACACTCCCATCACAGTAAACACAGAACAACTAAAGCAAAACATGTCACAGCTCCTTACTGTATTCCACTATTTCTTAACACCTGGCTGTAGATATAGATCTTTCATTGTGGGGATTTTCAAGGCATGAGCTAATTTATTTAAAAATAACATTAGAGGACAAAGGAGTACACACATAAAAAGGAGTACACTGCAAGAACACCATACCAAGCTATGAAGCATGCACAAAATTTTATATGAAGGCAGCAAAGTTCTGGATGCCCCATGCCTGGAAGTGCTCAAGGTTGGATGGGGGTCTGAGCAACCTGGTGTAGTAGAAGGTGTCCCTGCCCACAGCAGGAGGGTTGGAACGAGATGGTTTTTAAGGTCCCTTCCAACCCAACATATTCCATAATTTCTGTGATAGCTAATGTCTTTTCCTACCCAAGTTACCATTTACAGTTCAGATATTTTTGCTTCTTTTTTTCATGTGGTTCGATCATATGTTAATTTTCTACATCTGTCACTATACAAAACACTTAGCAAATATATGAAAAGATAGATTCTAGCTGAATGTGCATTTTAACAGTCTAAATTTTCTTCAATATCTATTTTTCTTAAGTGAGTGGCCAACTGTCTGCAAGCATTCAGTTTCCATCTGAAAACAGCTTTGGAGTTTGGCTCCTAAAATTTAATTCAGACCATGCAACTCAGTGGAATGCTGTCTCCACAAATAGTATCACTGACAGATTAATCAGAGTATCACTGACAGATAGACTGACAGATCAAAACTATCCTGTACAATTGAGCGTCTCACCATTTTTAGGAGCCAAAACAAAAGTAACTTTCACAGTTATTCAAATGGAAAACTGGAGCTGCTACACGTGTTCATTGTAAAGGGAGAGTGTTGCCTTACCTAGAGCCAAAGCAGCCCTACCACCAAGCACTTTTTCTTGCTTCTGTGCTGACGTTCATTAAATGATGGGTATTTCACAGGCAGCGATCTTGACTTCAGAATTCTTTTCACCCCGTTAAACAGCGCAAACATCAGGGCAGTCAGTGACTCCAGGAGGCACTCAGGAAAGCAAAACAGCTTTCCCCCTGCTTCCTAAAGCTGGAATGCTCTCCAGAACCCGAATTACACACAGTCTGCCCCGGGCTTCGAGCAAGCCATCGGGAACATAGAGTGCAGATGGCCTCGGTTTACCTTCTCGGCGATGCTGTACAGGACCTCGTCCATCTTCATGCACGTCGGGTCCCAGTCGTGCCCGAAGCGGATGACCACGACGCGGTCCTCCTCCGACAGGATGGCCTGGTCCACCTGCCACCCATTGTGCAAGTGCGGCAGCATGTACGACATCCTGGCGGGCGGCGGGGGAGCCTGCGGGGCGACAGGAGTGACGCCCGGGAGCTGAGAGCCCGTCCCGCTTTACCGGGGCACACACAGGGATCCCCCGGGCGCGGACCGCCCATCCCGCCCCTCCCTGCCCGCCCCGCCGGGCCGTGCGGCTCCCCGAGACCCCCGCCCATCCCGAGCCCCCCCCCCCCATCCCTGGCCCCATCCCTCCCTCCCTGCCCGACTCCCCCCGCCGCGGCCCGTGCCCAGCGCACCCCACGGGCGTCCTTTCCTCGCAGACACGGGTGTGAGCGCCGGGACGGGCCGGCGGGAAGCGGAAGTGAGGGAATGGGACACACGCGCGGGGCGGGACTTCCCCGTGCCAGGAGCGGCCGCTGATCCCGCCGGAATGTCAATTCATCCGTTCCAGATTTTTTCTGTTTTTAAAGAGAAAGTAGATATTTTTCTCCATGAACTCTGTCATTAAAAAAAAAAAAAAAATCATTACTGACCTAAAGATCGTTTAAAGTAGAAATGCATTGTGGGTGAAATGTATTTGATATGACAGGCTATCATATTTGAATAAATGTGGTCAAGTTTCATGCTCTTCTGAGTTACCTGGTCACTCATCTGAGCAGACAGAAACTCCTTTCTTCCTTACAAGTAATGAGTACAGAAAAGAGCTTTGCTCTTGACAAAGGGTAGCTTCTAAAACTTTCTACAGAAGCCAAGCTGCTCATCCCAGATGACCATTGTCACACTATATGATGAACCTTATCACCTTATCAGTTTTCATTGCATTATGCTGCATTTTTTGAGCTGTAATAGTCCTTGAGGCTGGGTTATTTGTGACAGTTGTCGTTGGCTGGACTTTGTGAACGAAGATTTTGGGATAAGCCTGCGCAATGGATTTTTTAGGTGAGGCACAGTGTGCGCGGAACTGGCCCCACCCCCTTTACTCCTGAGGCTCATTTTGCCACGGCTGAGCAGCTCGGACGGCGACAGCGAGTTCCTCGGGATTCGAACCAGCGTCCTCAGAGGAGGAGCCGGCTCCACAGCCGGGCGCCTACGCCACTCGGCCAACGCCCGCCGCATTTGTGACAGTGAACTACAGCAATACTTATTCTTCCCATTTCAGCGGAATAGCCATATAGCTACGTAGAAACAGATTCTGCAATAAACTGTTGCAGCCTTTGGTTCACTGCTGCATCCCAGCGGGTGTGCGTGGTGCTGCCCATCTGCTGCTGGGCCCAAGAAAACCCCAGACATAGATCACAGGGTCAACTGTGGTCTTATTTGTGCAGCAAGGGAGAAAACATGAAGAAGTGTGACGGTGAACACACTTCCAAACTCGAAGCCAGAGTGACAGAGCTAAAACAGAGAGAAACCGATAAGAAAGCTGTCCACATGATGGATGCAGATGTCCTGGAAAAAAGACCGCGGCCACCTAGACGCAAGAAGAAGGAGGTCCATTTCAGTGATGACAAGAAGGCCTCTAATAAGTCAAAGCAAAGGTCCAACAATGAATGCTCTGACCTAAGCCAATAGAGGGGCCCTGCCTTCTGCCAGGAGAAGGAGAGTCACCAAGAGGACAGTAGGGTTTACTGCGTTGTTGTCCTGGTTTTAGTATCCAGGGTCAGTTTGTCACTGTGTGGGTGTGTATTCTAAAGCCTCTATGCCATTTTTTCCCACGAACTGCTCGCAATAGGCTATTAGCAGCTACTGTCTAAGGCACAGCACACCCCTCAGGCTGCAGGCTGGGTGTTTAGGAATTTCTGTGAGATAAGGAAGTTCTCTTGCCTCCACACCCACCTG
This sequence comes from Formicarius rufipectus, assembly GCA_013399695.1. Taxonomy (NCBI): domain Eukaryota; kingdom Metazoa; phylum Chordata; class Aves; order Passeriformes; family Formicariidae; genus Formicarius; species Formicarius rufipectus. The sequence goes on along the minus strand of VXAU01002358.1, from coordinate 159,652 downwards.
AGGGGTCATATCTGCTAATGGGCCATCAGGGATGCCAAAAATATGCCATTGTTCACCTCAAAGAGTAAATCACCCATTGTTTAAGTCTCCACCCTGGGGGAGGGACTGGGCGGAGCCTAAGTGGATATAAGCTGGGGTTTGGGACTGGGAGCTCTCTTCAGCTCCAAAGGAGGACCAGAGCTGCGAGCAGACTGAGACTGCCACCAGATTGCAACCATCACTTTCACCAGCAGGTACCTTGTTTTCTTTTTACTTTGAACTCAGGGGGGGCCACATGGTGCTCAGCACAGAGTTGGTGAGCTCCACTCTGCTTGTGCCCCACTGTGTTGGGCTGTACATCTGGTGTTTTTTCATGGCACAAACAAATTTCCTTTTCTGTTTTAGTGTATTTTTGAGATCTTTTAATTAATTGTTATTCTGACTTGCAATCCCATTCTGAGTTGGATTCATTTCTCATACTGGTTTAACTCTAAACCAGCACAGTTGTGTGGCTTCGATGGCCTGGCACACTGAACTCTCATAGGTACCAAGCTTTGACAGATACTGGTGCCCAGTGTACTCTAATGTCATCAGGGCACAGTAGCACAGAAACTGTTTCCATTTCTGGGGTGACAGGAGGGTCACAAGAGTTGTCAGTGGGAGAAGCTGAAGTAAGCTTGACAGGAGATCAATAGGAAAAGCATTCCATTGTGACAGGGCCAGAAGCCCCTTGCATCCTTGGCATTGATTATCTCAGGATAGGGTATTTCAAAGAGGATATTTCATCACCCCTCGCAGTGGCGTGCAGAGCCGCGCCGTGGGGTCAGTGCAGTGCTGCTGGGGGCACCAGGAGGATGAAGTGGGGGTCATCACAGCCCAGACCTCCGGGTCTCTGCTGCTGATCACACCATGATGTTAAGAAAGTCCCTGTGCCTCCGTGTGGTTTGATCAAGGAGGTGTGCCCAGAAAAGCTGTGGATGCCCCAGCCCTGGAAGTGTTAAAGGTCAAGTTAGGTGGGACCTGGAGCAACCTGATCTAGTCCGAGGCATCCCTCTCCATGGCAGGGGGTTTGTGACTAGGCGATCTTTAAAGTCCCTTCCTTCCAACCCACACTATCCTATGATATTGCAGCAGAGAGAGCATGGAAGACTAGTCAGTGTATTAACCCACAGCACTGCAAACTCTGGTATGTTCCCCTCTGGAACACACATACCACGGCCAGAACTGCCCAGACTGGGCACCGCGCTCGGCCACCAATACTGCTCTCCCATCTCTCCCGGAATCAGGAATGCCAGCACATGAGCACCCTGCACAAGTGTTCCCGTGGAAGTGATCAGCAGTGAAACAAGCACATTTCAGCATTAGATTTCAGAATCAAATGATTCTGCCATTGGGATAGAGCATCCGCGGCCAATCTGTTTGCTTTCCAAGGGCGTAGATACTGTTCTACACGGTGCACTCACTTAAAAGGTTAGCTTGCAGTAGGCAGAGAGAAAACCAATTTCCACTATAAAAAATCCACTTGAGCTTGGGCTGTGGGGAACAACGTGGGTTTTGTACCAGTTTGCCCCAGTATTGCAGAGCTCTCTCAAACCACTAACAAAGTCCACCGGCGGGGGCAGGAGAGGAGAGGAAGACAGCCTGGTCTGGCTGCAGACAAGAGCAGAGGCAGCGGCGAGAGGTGATCCCGGTGCCGGAGGTTCCCGGGTGGCCGGGCAGGGCAGGGTTAATCCTGCGGGGCGGAACCGGGAGCAGGAGCTGCGAGCGCTCGGCTCTTCCAGCTGCCGCGGGATCGAGCGGGGAAAGGCACGTCGTCAGAGAGAAACCAACCCTGGTTAGAGCTTTGGTGGTTTGTCAGGTAATTAGTCTTCTTCTTTAGAGAAGTTAGTGGGAGGAATTTATCCTGGATAACGCATGCTGTTAACTTTAATTGAAAGCAGAGATGGAAAAATGTAGGTTTATTTTGCTGTGATTTGGCTAAGTCCAAAATCTTGCAGCAGTGCCAGACAAGAATCTGAAAGCAGGGACTGATTCAAGCTTCACAGATGAAGTAAGGCCAGCTTCAATTAGCACTGAAATTAATACTTAAATACAGTCCTTTTTATTTGCTCAGCTGTCTCAAACGAAGTCATGTTTTCAAAGTTTTCTCTGCAATGCCAGGACCAGAACTTAGTTACTTACATTGTATCACTTATATAAATCACATGCAATTAGGGTTGTTTACATACATGGAAGCATATAATCTTACGGAAATACAAAATGTGAGAAGAGACAGCTTTAAAAAAAAAGGGTGTTAGTAGTACTGCAGGTGATACTAGTCCAAAACTCCAAAACCAAAATTGTCATATCATTGACAGGTGATATATTTAGCACACTGGACAAGACATCTGATAACTGAATAATTATGTTCATGAGCAAAGCATTCAGTCTGTTGAAACCGTTTCCCTTCACATCTGGCCAGTCAAATTTGGCTTACAAATTTATTCATCAAGTTATTGCTTCTCATGGACATCGGTGTCACAGAAGTATGATTTATAACCAGAGGTACAGGACGTGCCTCTGTAGTTCTGGAAGACGAACAATAAGTGCTGAGACCAAGGTTAGTACCTGAAGAGCTCCCTTTCTTCTGCAGGGTTCCTTTAAGTGTTTCTAGTTTACTGTTATCAGTACATAATTTTCTAAGATTTTACCCAGTACTAGCAAAACACTAGTCCTTGAACCAATGCTGCAGTCTATTAATGGTTAACATGCACATCAAACATGGCTGAAACTGTCAAGCTCAGCATGCCTACAGTAATGAAAAAATCCATTACATGCTGCCAGCCTGTTTCTACTGCACCAGCTGGTTTGTCTTAAGCTAGTGGCTTCCTCATGGATCACCTGTCTGCTTGTGAATCGCAGGAAGTGCTTCTAAAATGAATGCAGGTCTGGCTCTGCCCTACGTGAGTGGTGTGTGGTAATGGAAGTGGTGATGAAAGCACCACTGGTGTAATACTGTGCTGCATTATTGGCATCTGCCAGTCAGCTGATCATATCTGGTGCCCAGTTTTCCACCACTCAACATCATAAGGTTTAGTTGCCATCTGGTCTGAGTAAATTGTTGCAGGAGCATCAGGTTCTGATCATCAAAATGCTGTTACAGTATGATATCAGCTCTTGTCTTTCATTTTATGTGTCGTTCATTCGGAGGATGAATGTAGTTTATCCTTCTAAGGTCGTGTTGTGTGATACTCTCAGAAATACAGATTGCATCTGGGGAAATTTGCACAATTTTCGCAACCACATGGAGCTAACAACTTCAGTTTGCAAAAAATAGATGAGATATATTTAAGAATGTGGTCTTCCTTTGCAATTTGGTTGCACTATTCACCTCATTGGTTTGCTGCTGTTCAGAACCAGAGAGTATTATCAGACACTGTTGGTGGTGAGCTGCAGACCTCTCCTTACATGGAGATGCCTTCAAGCCCATGTGTAGCAGCAGACTGGAACTGAGGCAGAAATGCAGGTCAGGGCCAGGATAAAGCAGTATTACTGGTGTCAAGATTGTAAGCATTTAATAGATGTCATTGCTCTGAGTTTGCTCAGCAGAAGGGTAAATATGGTTAACAAAAACTTCCATCTACATTGACACCTTTTTGTCACAGGTTTGAATTCTGGTTACTCACAGAAGGTTTTTGTGAGAGGACTGAAGTAGCAGGACATCTCTGCCTAGCACTGTGTGCCCAGAATAAATCAGCATACTGCTGTGGAAAATTGTTCTGATTCAGTTAGCACAACACCAGGTTTCCTCAACCCATATATAGGACATAGTATGGGATGGAGACTGAAAGTCAGTGGAGCACAGCAAAACAGAATTGAAGGAAATTAGGCACAACTATTGTTAAGATATGCAGCAAATCTTCAACTACCATTTTTATCAATAAGGGCTGCCTCTAACTAGATGTTTGGTTATCTGTGAAGTCCCTATCATCTTATTGCAGAATACAGTCCATCTCCAGGAGTGTTGTAGAGAGGACTGGGCTCAAAACTGTCTGGGCAGGGGAAAGTTCGAGTATGAAGGACTGTGTTGTCAGTGGGAATTACAGAGTGATCTCTAGTACTTTTCCCCACTTGTTCAGCATATAGGCATGGGTGTGCTAAATCTTTGGCAAGTTCAGGTACAGATCTGGATGTTCAAAACACTGAAGGCAAGTAGTCTAGCTGCTGTCCCAGGATGGCCCTTCACCATGCAATAAGATCCGAACTATTCCTTGCAGATGTTTGTCAGACCCATCTGAGCCTTGGTCCCACCCTACTCTACCTGCAGCTTCACCAACCATAACCAATAGGCAGGAAACTTTGAGTAACTTTGTAGCAGCCTCTGTTCCATATCACTACTTATAGAAATGCATTGCTAGGAAAGGTTGAAAAGTTACGAGATTTGTATGAAATCAGTATTGATTCAGGACTGAAATGAAACTGTTTGCAAAGAACACTTTGTAGGACTGGATTTTGATCTAAGAGTGTGGATATTCATTGGTGTGATGGACTAAATCAGCACTTGGTGAAAGTCCTGGGAAGTTGTCTAACATCCCACACTAGTACCAAGTGACTCTGGAATAAAAGCAGTATTGAATTCCATCAGTTTTCTGTTTTGCAGATGCAAATTTAAATTATCACTGCCTCATCGTTTAAACATCATCTCTTAAACTAAGTAATATTTCTTTTATTCCCCTGTTGCAGGTCATGGCAAAAGAAGAGTTGCCAGGTGTTTTGATTCTGGATATAGGAGGAACTCATGGTGTGCTAGAGAACGTCGTGGCACTTTTGAGGAAACACTTTCACCTTATCACCATGAAGGAATTTCTTGAAAACAAAGAAGAAATTAGCAAAAAAATCCAATCTGTTTTCGTGTTTGAGTACAGGCCAACTATTGACCGGGAGCTTCTAGAAAACCTGCCTAATTTAAAGGTAATTGGAAACGCTGGTGTTGGAGTCGATCACTTAGACTTGAAAATGATCTCTAGCTTTGGCGTAAAAGTGACCAACACCCCACACGCCGTGGCAGACTCAACAGCAGACATAGGAATGGCCTTGATGCTGGCCTCTGCTAGAAGACTGGTGGAAGGTAATGTTTTAAATTTTCCTGGATAGCTACTTGTTTGACATATCTCACTTTTACTGTGATACAGAGAGTCTGTCCAAATCAATATCTGAGATGCTTTTACGAGGAAAAATTTTCAGATGTCTCAATTTTCCGAAGCATCTGCTTTTCAAATGTCCATCTTCTTTTGAAGGTAACAGTGACTAGAATAAGACCTTTGTGTATATTATACACTTTAAAGTAATTTGTGATATCCTGTTTGGAATAATGCCTGGGGCTTAATTCTTGTCTGGTGTTCACTGGATGGGTTGTTTATAGCTGTAAATGGAATTCCAAATCGAACGTCATGACTTTTCATTTCCCCTTGAAAGAAGTGTTAGGATCTACAGGAAGATACAAAGCATAAATGGACACATCCTCATCTCTAGAGGAGTAATTAATATAACTCCTTTTTTCTCCTGGTTCTGTGATGCGTTTGTCTAAACCAGTGAGTTGTATTTTCCAAAGAGCATCAGCGCTATGATTTAAATAGCTGATAATCCTTTTGACAAAGATATTTCACACTCTACCACCAACATTAGTGTCCTTTCTCCACATAGATTCTTTCTGCACTTGTCCTTGCTGCACAATACCTTATTGAGCAAGAAAAGTGTCAGTAGATACTACCAAAAGAAGATACCTCTGTCTTCAGGGACTCTTAGTCACTGCTGGCCCACCCCTGAGCATGAAATAACATCTCCTTCTCTGTGATGTTTTCTCACTATTGTATCTTGTTGACCCTGAAGTTCTTTGTACAAAAGCTTACAGAGATCCTTGGATGAGCTGAAATTTGCAGCCTTCACCCAACTTGAGCAGTGAAGCTACTTTAGGTTTTGATCCAGCAGTGAAATGGTGAGATTTACCTGAGGTTAAAAAAAAAAATGAAGTCGATGCTTGCAGGGTGCTAAGTGTCAAAGAAGCTATTTTGAACTTCCAAGAAAATGTACCAACCATGGAAGAGTTACTTCCCTGAGGAGCCATTCTGCCCAGTACAATACCCAGCCAGGACCCTGCTGTGTTATTGACTCCAGCCCTGGCTGCAGGGATTGGCACCATCCAGGCCCTTCTATGAACTGGTCAAAATCAGCAAGAATGTTCTTAAGGGATGCTCCAGAACCCCCCTGCTGTGATGGTGATAACTTTTTCTTTCCTCCAAACCTATGTTTATGGCTGATTTGTACCCACGCAGCATGTATGTAATGTACCCTCAGGCTGCCAGATTGCAGTTTCTCCAGACACGAAGCATTTTGCTGTTGACTGGCTGGGAGTGGAAGTGACCAGAGCGACACTTGGGATCATTGGGATGGGCAGCATTGGGTACAAAGTGGCTCAGAGAGCTAGAGCCTTCAACATGAGGATCCTATACCATAACAGAAACCGAAGGTAAAAACATCTGCTTTCTGCATGTAGTTATTTAGGGGGCAGTGATGAAAGCCACAGCTCTGCTCTGTGTCCTAGGTCTCCCTATGCACTTGTGACAGTTTTAGGCAGCATGAGAAACACCAGCATGCCTCCACTTCCTCACTTTGGCTCCCTACTGCTCCCCTCATGATCCCCCTTCACGTTCTGTACTCGCTCTGTCCTGGTTAGCTACTAGAAGTTTGGAACAAGGGCCATGTAATCTTCCTGAAGATGTTGTCCAGGCAAACCAGACCTTGTGCCCTGATGGTGTCTCCTGTCCTGTCAGTTCTCCTTCAGGCTTCTGGCAGTATCCCTCTTCCAGCCAGCCAGCCAGATTACTTATCACACCTGCACCAATGACAATGGTCATAATTTCTCATAGATTTGTAGTTTCCTTTCTTTCACACTTCACTTCCTCTTCATTTCTTTTCAAACATAAATCCTAACACACATGTCAGGCAAGAAAAGACTCCACAGGGATTGGCAAGGACACAGAAGAGTGGAGTCTGCCTACATCCCTAACCTGCTATACCTAATATCACCTCTATGCTTTTCATAAATCACTCTTTCACTGTCCTACCACTCCTCTAGCCTCCTGATCCCTCTAGTCCAAATCCTTCTGCTTCTCTTCCACCATCTGCACCTATCAATGTCTTTTCCTTTAAAATTGTCCTTAAACCTCCTAGTCTTTGTACTGTTCTAGATCTCTGCTACAGCTGATTGACTGTTAAAGCCACTTAGAAATAATTGTGTCAGTTTGGGGGTGTGTACATTTTTCCTTCAGAAGAAAGGAAGAGGAAGAGGCTGTTGGTGCCCACTACTGTGAGAAGATGGAAGACTTGCTGCATCAATCTGACTTTGTTATGTTGGTTGTGAACTTGACTCCTGAGACTCACAAACTGATTGGGAAAAAGGAGCTGGGTCTGATGAAACCCACAGCTACTCTTATAAATATCAGCCGAGGTAGGATGATCTGAAATCACTGTTTATGGCTCCACATTTAAGGTTATGTTTTGTCTGATTATGTTGACATTCCCCTCTCCAACCTCAGTCTGTGATATTCCTCTGTTGTTTGGGCGGTGAAGTATCTGGCAGTCTACAAATGAGTCACTTATTGTGGACCATATGCTATGGAAATTAGGGATGCTCAGCAGGTGTTCAGTTCTCTTTAGCCTTATCCTAAAGACAGGGGGTTTAGTGGAAATAACTGAAAGGTTTATCAGCTGTGGGGTACAAGGGAAAATATTAAGTAGCATTTGGAACAGCTATGTAGAAAGGAAGCCTCAAATGGTATGACAGATCTGTTGGCACTGAACAAGTGTATTAGAAAGATTATAGTTTCAGTAAACAAAGCAGAGATAAAAGAGTGGAAATTAAATTAAGATTAGGAGATTAAATGAATCATCTGTGATAATACAGGAAGTGTCAAAATGAGGAAAAGAGTGGAACTGGTCTCATGCCAAGAAACGGCTTCATACTGTGGATCATAATTATCCTATAATGAAAGATTAATAAATAAAATATTAGGTATGTTTAGTTAAAGGTTATTACAAACGCATTCTACTTTCTAAAAAGATGAGGATCCTCTAATTTTTCTCACTAGACCCTTGAGACCTTTCCCACTCCCAAGCAAAAATGTGTTCATCAACTCATCATCATATTAAGATTTCATTTCAATGCAGGTGCAGTTATTGATCAAGATGCATTGGTAGAAGCTGTCCAGAATAAGGTTATTAGGGCTGCAGCTCTGGACGTGACATACCCTGAGCCTCTGCCAAGGTAAAGAAATCCCTTTCCCATTCTATCAATCTGAAATATTTTAAACAGTGTGCAAAGTGTGCTCATAATCTTGATCTCCCCAGGGAGTCTCTCTCACTGTCTAAGGGCAAAATCTCAGCCACTCTCACGCAGTCATAAATAAATAACATAGTATTGGCCTTTCCCACATCTATCTGTTCTTTGCCAGCCTGACTGACAGGCAAGGCAATGAGACCGACAGAGAGAAAGAAATGGGTAAGCAAGCTTCTCACAGCTTTCTGCTGGTTCTGTGCTTGTGGCCCTTTTATCTCAATATCCATTACTGTTTCCTGAGGTTCAGCTTCTTACAACTAGTATAGGAGAGCAGCAGAGGAAGTTCCCTGTGTAATACTTTCTGTTCTGTTTCTTACAGAGAGCATCCTTTACTAAAATTAAATAACATCATCATAACCCCTCACATTGGAACTGCAACAGTCCAAGCTATCCATATGATGGCAGAAGAAGCGATAGCAAATATGCTGGCTGTTCTCAATGGTCAGCCCATTCCCAGTGAAGTGTTTCCAAAATGATGTGTGCCAGATGGTACCACTAAAGCTCGGGTCTATGGGAAGGCACTATTCCTTGCAGTACGACTTTTAAACTAAAAAGAAAAAAAAAAGGCACCTGTTCTTGCACTGTTCATCACAATACTGGAAAACCATCATTTCACCTAACTTGATCTGTACTGTTATTTAAATAATAAAGTGGAACTAATGAAAGAGGTTTGTTTCGACATTTTAACCGAGCAGTTATCTGGTATCTTCAGCCTGTTATTCCAGTGAATACCCTGTGAGACACTGGGTTGGAATCCCACTGAATTGTGCCATACTTCTCCTGGGTGGGAGCCAGCCCGGTGTGTGTGAGCGGGCTGGGCCTGCAGGCCCAAGGTCAGCCCTGCCCGGCCCCGCATGGCACCCCCGCCGCTCGGCACCGACCACGCCCCCGAGCCTCTGATTGGCCACGGCACACGTCACTCTGCCCCGGACGGCACGGAGTGGCCAATCACCTACCTGTGCCGCCGGGAGGGCGGGGCCACGCTGGCCGGACCATATAAATGCGGGTGAAGGGGGCCCCCCTCGGGGGAGTTTTGTCCTTCATCTGGTCTCGTGTGAGCAGTGCGGTCCTCGGCTATAACTGTTTATTTCTTTATTTACTCCTCTCTTCTACTTAATCTCTTTTCTTCCTTTACCCCTTCCTTCTTTTGCTCTTTCCTTCCCTCCCTTTACTCTTCCCTTGGGTAACTTAAAACCCATGGGTTGTGCCTCACTAAGGTGGTGTAGTGATTACTTTGTGTTGGGTGCTTTTGTGGCCTGGGTTTTGTGCTGGGTGTTCTGGTGAAATACTTATGCCTCGGTTATATGCTGTCCCTGTACAGCCTTTTGCCAAAATGTTTGTTTTCTCACTAAGTTAAAGGAAATTCTCTTAGAGAAAGTGTGATGCTGTTTTCTCTGTATGTGAGTTCAATGTAATAATGAATTAAAGGCTTTTTAAAAGTGGTTCTTTAGAAGCTTTAAATGTAAGTTATATTCCCAATTAAGTGTGAGGCTTCGAACTTCTGTTCCCAGTACTTGCTGCTACACGGTGATAAGCAGGGATAGCATAACACTCAGATCTGTTAAAGATGGATGAGCATTAATTCCCTGCAGAAATTTGACTGTATCCTGACACAATTTTCAGCCAATATTACAATATTCTATTTTTATACTGAAGAAGTGTCCTCTGAATGATTGTAGCCCTAAGTCTTTTCTAATATAGGAAGAGCTCTATTTACTCTATGTGTTAAAGTAATGGCAATCGTAGAAAAAGTGTCTTTGATTTTCCTGAGGTGATCCTTTGAAAAACAAAGTAAATCCCAAGAGATTTAATTCCTCCATGCAGACAAAAAATAATGTTTTTATCTTGGCTGGCCATGAAACAATGGTAGAACTACCACTGAAATCATGTGGGTGAGGACATAACCTAAAGCAAAATAAGTCCTGAGTCCCAATCTGCAGCCCAGGGCCAGGCTTTTTCTTACATTCTCTTTGCTATGATCAAGCAAAAGAGTCAGAAAATTCAGTAAAGTGTTTGTCACCTACAAGAAGTCAGAAGCCTTTCAATTATTTTGCAGTGTGGTCAGGCTTCTTGAATGAATGGTAAAATGAAGTTCTAGCATAGGAAGTGTAGACAAGTCAAGAGTTTTAGATGTTCAAATGCAAATAGTGAAATACTACTAATAAGGCAACAGAAAATATTCCTATAGGGATTTCCAAGAGCTTCAGCCATTGAACACTCTTCCCACAGTTCTTCCCAAAATTGCTATTTGAAAATCAAAGGCAACTATAGTCTATTATAAAAAAAAAAGAAACCAGCAGCAAACAAACAACAAAAAAAACCCACACAAAAAAACCCCCTCAACCCAAAAAACAACTAAAAAATCCCAAAGCAACTGTCAATTCACAGACCCTCTGAGAACCAAAACCAGTTGGTCAATGATTCCCCAAAATCAAACATATAACTAGATTTGGGTGCATAATTGCTTCTTTGAAAACAAAATTGCCTAAGCATCTATTATTTTGTTAATTTACAACAGCTCAGGAAAAGGCACTTCAGGACACAAGGGTGCACAAATCTCTGCAATGAAACATTTAAAAATTAACCTGGTAACTCAAAGTTCATGATGAGACTCTGCAATTTATTTTGATTAACTAGATTTGGTCCAACATTTTTCTGTTGCACCAAACTGTTGATGGTCTGAAACTGAGTAATTAATGAGAAGTAATTGTGTTTTGCCAATGGTGCCAATAATATGAAATCTTGGAGAGCATGGAGGACAGAACTTGTTCAAGCCTGATTGAATGAATATCTCTCTGTGTGTGCGAGTACATCTGTGTATATGTATATAATTGGTAGCATATTTAAAAGAGCTGCTTTCTTGTCTTGGTTTGCTTGCTTTCCTATCTAAGTATGTGGTTTATAGGATCTCTTGTCATAGATGTTATGAAACAGGACATGACAGTGATTATTCTTTAAAGTGTCTGGAAATAATTTTATGTCTTTCTTCTGATGCTTTGTGTCTTTCTATTTAGTGCAGATAATGGAAGGAGAAGAACTACCTGGGCTTTTGGTAATTGAGATTGGTGGCATACATGGGATACTACATAGCCATGTGCCATTCCTGAAGAAACATTTCTACGTCATCACCATGAAGGAATTGCTTGAAAACAGAAAGCATTTAAGTAAAAAAGTCCAAGCAATCTATCTGTGGTGGCACAAACCAGTCATCGACCGAGAGCTCCTCCAGAGCCTGCCAAACTTGAAAGTGATTGCGAATTCAGGAGTGGGGATGGATCACCTGGATCTGAAACTTATAGCTAGCTTTGGTGTGAAGATGGCTAGTGCTCCTCGTGCTGTTTCCAGCAGCACAGCAGACGCTGGGATGGCTTTGCTGCTGGCATCTGCTAGAAGGCTTGTGGAAGGTAACATCTCAATTCTTTTGTGACTTCTAAAAGTCGTACAAGATTTACCTACTATTAACTTGACTTTTCTTAGAGTTGTCTGTAGTGCACATAAAATGTGGAAATCTAAATATGTTGCCTTGGCAAATAGAACAATAGGTATTTTCATATATTTTACGTGTAATAAATATACTTAAAATTATTACACTACACACGTACGTTACCTATGTTTCAACCATGTATATATAAAATCATATGAACTTAATTTTCACAGGGTTGAAAATACCTGAAGAGTATCTGATCACATTTAATTCAAATACAAATTTCTGCTTTATGGACCAAGTGTTCCTAGAAATTGGAACTAGTTTTTAAAATAAATAAGGCTGTAGATGTAGTTTAACACTTTCAAGTGAGTAACACATTGAAATGTGCTTTCTACATAGGAAAACTTTAAATTTTGTTACCTTCTTCAGCAGTGGCTGACATAAGATGTGCTTTTCAATGTGATAGTGTTAAAATGCTATGACCTAAAATGGGGGATGCCAAAGATCTGAGGATCACTGAAACTAGAGCCTAGCACAAGAAATTAGGGTGTGGGAGGCATCAGTGGAACAGAACAAAGGTGTATGGAATCATAGAATATCCTGAGTTGGAAATGGCCCACAAGGCTGATAAAAGAATGGACATATTCTTGGGGAATGAAATGTATTGGTGCAGAATCGGGATATTTCAGAGGCATTAGAGAGTAGCAAAGCAGCCTACTCATGTTTCTGCTTATAACATCCTTTCTAATTTCATCAACAATTTGTTCTTGCTATTTCCCCAAATAGGCCTACTCTTGGCTTGGTTAGAATGCCTCCTGCTTCAGGAAAAGATTCTCCAGATTTATCCTATTAAACTTACCTGACTTTGACTTGCCACCCATACCACTGGATTCACTGAAACTCAAAGGAGACTTGTCTCCCTCTAAATCTGTTTCTGCCTCACAAAGACGAGGCAGATAAAAAGGGAGATTGATTTCTTGTTCCTACCTACATTAATTATCCCTGGTGGCATTTCTCATATCTCTGTCCTCACATGACTTGAGTTTTTTTCTGAGTCTTTTTTTATATACTTTGACAATATTCTGCTTATATTTTAGAAAAGCTGACAATATCAGAAGACTGAAATATCAAAGCTCGTCACTTTCCTATCAGGCTAATAAGTGCTGACTCTGTGTATATAACTGTGTTTTATATGTTGTAAAAAATTGTGCAAGCTGAGCAGATAATTATGGAAATTACCATAGTGATTTTTAAAGCACTTTTCTTTCCAGGGAGAGTGGCAGATGTGAACAGGAAAGCTTTTGTTCTAAATAAGCAAACCAAATATCTGATGTTGTTCTTCACATGACATTTCCAAACTCAGCGTTGTTACTGGCAATAATTATTTTGATTGTTAATGAAGAACAGGGCAACATTTTTCATAAATCTAAAACACTAAAAGGATTTTGGGGAGAAATTACATCCAAAGGCATTTTGTAATATAGTAAGAATAATGGGAATGTCATATACACATGTAGGAGGGAAAGATAATATATTAGGGAGTTACCCAGGACGTTACAAAATCACGTGTTTGTAATCATTAGAAGTGTGCTGTAGTACCACAGAAAGTTCAGACAGTTCCTCTGTGTTGGACTCCATTCACTTCTCATATTTGAGTGTTTTTCTTGCAGTCCATCACATTGCAATTTCTCCAAGTGTGGATTACTGTGAAGCTGATATTCTGGGAGTTAAAGTTACTGGAGCTACTCTGGGAATCATTGGCATGGGCAGAATTGGATATAAGATTGCTCTGAGAGCCAAAGCATTTGAAATGAACATTTTGTACCACAACAGGACACGGAGGTAAAGATATGCCTTGACCTTAATTGCAGCAGAAACTTTCTTCTAAATAGCCAGTATTTTCTTTTCAAGGAATGATGTCATAAATATAGCAAGAAATGAAGAAATATGGCCAAGATTAAAACAAAAGGGAAAAAAAAATGGTTGCCCTAAATAAGTCCTGCAAAGTATTACTTTGCAATTAAACACTTGGAAATTTTATTATATTTTCTATTAGAAATGTCAAGGTTTTCTGCAGATGTGAGCACAAAAGTGGAAATCAAACATACTTTTTTATTATTCATTTATTATAGTAACACACAACTCTACTTTTTATTTATTTTTACCCCATATTCTGAGGGGTCTTATTGAAACTCAATGTCTGGAAAACTAGGAAACATATACTTGGCACAATATGATTGAGAGCTGTTCTTGAGAAAGCCTTGTTTCTTCTCAAGCCAGTAGTAACTTTAGCAAGTATTTAACCTTATTTCACCTTTTATTTATAGCCTCTCCTAACTAGTATATCGTGGAATCTTATCCTTGTTAGACCTTCAGCACAGGGGTTTTTCACTGTAAAAGTGAGCAAGATCCCCACATATGACTTGAGGCCCTTGCAATCAGGCAAGGTGCAGACAGTGAGCAGAACAAGTACTTACTGCTGTAAACCATGACCTGCTCTGAGAGAACTTTACTCCTCTCTGGCTGAAAGGAGAAGCTGCTGTGTTAGGACATATGGCTTTTAAGTGATTTTCTCCATATACAGACTGCAGGAGGAAGGTCACTGCTCTGGCTAACCCTAGGCAAATCACAAGGGTGCAAGAGGCCAGAAAATTTTAGCCTTGCTTGCCTTTCCTGTTACTTCACAAAAACAGCTAAGCAAACTCAGGTTAAAAAAAAGTATTAGTGTACACCCTCCTAATATTGTTCAAAATGTCTTTATAAACCACTAAAAAGAGGATAAAAAAGGCACAAATCCTTTTATTTTCTCCACCTCCCGCCCCGGATCATAACTGACTCCCTCTGTTTAATGTTTTTCAGTCTTTAAAGTGATATTTATGTAAGAATGCTGTGATGAATGATCAATACCCAGTGCAAGAGACATTAATAACCTGCTTAATTAAAGTACCTTCACACTTCAAGCTATTGTGTTGAATCAAGATGCACTCTTCATGCTACGAAATTGGCTGTAGATCCAGTCTGTTCCTTTCCTACTTATTCTCTAGTCGTTGACCGGGACACTGAAAGAAAGCAATGAAGTGCATGTGTTAGGAGTCACATGGTCCAAAGTTACACTGCAGTTGTTTTCTTAGTGTGACCTCTCTATTTCTAGATTAGGGAGGAAAAACTCAAAGCCCTTCTCTTGCAATCACGAGCAGAAAGTAGTGCACAGGTTCTCTTATCATTCCCTCTTTAGTTTCCAAAGTTCAGGTAGCTAAATTTACAAAGAATGGAAGAAATAGCAAGTATTCCTTTTGATTGCGAAAAATTAAAACTAAAAATCTCTCTCTGCTTTGGTAAGTTTTTTCTGCTGAACACTTAGTTCTGTAAAAGTCCTGGGGCAGCCAGGAGACTCACAAAGAGCTGCTTTGCTGATTTCACTTCTAAAAACATTACAGGCTTACTGAGGCTGCCAACAGGATGACGACCACCAGCATGCACAGAGCTTAGGAATACCTCTGCTCTGAGCAATGACTGCTTCCTGTGAGGTGCACCTCCCACATAGGGGCTTCTGGAGAATGGACTATGTGCTGCCATTTGTTCCAGTGCTTAGCCTTAGTCCATTTGCAGACCTCATTAAGAAGCCTATGGATCTTCCACTGCAGTGACTGAGAGGGAGGCATGCAGTCCATCCCCTGCTGTAGGGCTTGAAGCCTTTCAGAAGGGTCTAAACATTCAGCTGAGACTAAGTTCACTTTTATTTGCCACCTGTTTGCTTTATGGATGTGATAATCAGATCCTTTAGTTTGTGTACTGGTGACATCATTGAAGAGAATATTTTCAAGACTAATGCCCTGAAATCCTTCTGCCACTAGGAAGGTGCAAGAGGAGCAAGCTGTCAGTGCCACTTACTGCAAAAAGATGGACAGTTTACTCCAGCAGGCAGATTTTGTGATGGTGGTGGTGAGCCTGACACCTCAGACACGCAACCTGATTGGGAAAAGAGAGCTGGAGCTGATGAAACCCACAGCTATTCTCATTAACATCAGCCGAGGTACCATCCAGAATGGTTGACTGGCCAGAAATTATGGGCCAGTTCCTGCTGTGTTATGCACAGCACCGCACTACAGCCCTGCACAGGTGGTGCATGTACCCAGGAGAGATCAGGCATGGCGAAAATTCCTTACTCCCCTTCTGTTGTCTTTTCACTCTGAGCACATTACCCGGGAGTTGCACTCAGAGACACTCTTATTCCAAACCAGGTGCAGTAGTTGACCAAGAGGCACTGGCGACAGCTCTGCAGACTGGTGTTATCGGGGCTGCAGCTTTGGATGTCACCTATCCAGAACCACTGCCCAGGTTGCTGGCTCTGCTTATTTCTTGGAAAGGATGGGTGAGCCCTGCCGAGGCTGGGACCTGGCCGAGCCAGCTGCGGGTCCTCTTCCAGAAGTGGGGGTTTGGGTAAAAGTGCCATGAGTACGAATGGGATGCAGCCCGGATGTTGGGGCAGATAACAGGTCTAGGTGCCAGAAAATAGTAGGAGACAGGAAGAGTGTTTGGCCACCTCGTCAAAATCACCCTGGGAAGCTGCAGCAGTGCTTCACTTGCAAATTGCTCTCTTAGAAGGTGCAATTTGCCACGAATGGGTGAAGACTGCTTGAGCCATCTCTTCTGAGACCTGCTGCATTGCCCCGAGGTGTCCTTCCCCACAGGCTTCTTTCCACAATACAAACCTGAAGTACTGCAGATCTCTTGGATCCAGAGACCGCTTAGCTCCTGTAAAAAGACACCTCTACCAGGGTGGTGTCTCTTGGAGTTAGTGCAGTTCTGGCTGCATTTTGGGTTTGTGGGGAGTGTGGTCAAGTTGTGCCTGTGTGAGAATTACTAACTACAGCTCAGAACATTGTGTAGGGTGAATGCGTCAGGAGGACTTAATCCTCTCTTCTCACATAGTTCAAATTGCTACCTAATGGCAGCTTTGTTTCTGGAGAAAAGAGCACAGTATAAACCCCTAACATGTCCCTTTGTGGTCCAAAATTACTTCAACACAGGTGATCAGGTTCTGTGGGTCTAAGTGGGACTTGTAAAATTGTATCAAATTAACTTTAAACACAGTGAAAAAACTATAGTAGGAATTCTCTTTATTTGGATGAACAACAGTAAATAACTCTTTTTTTTCTTTTCTTCCAGAGATCATCCCTTGTTAGAATTAAAGAATGTCCTTATAACACCTCACCTCGGCAGTAGAACAGACAAGGCCGCTTATATGATAACAGAGGAGGCAGTTGAAAACATACTAGCGGCTCTGAATGGTCTTCCCATACCCAGTGAAGTGCTTCCTAGCTGATGTGCAAAAGGATAATACATCTCTCTTTTTGTTATTTTCTTTCCCCCTTTCAACTCTAAAGGTTTTTATTCATATGTTTTCCCCTTTAAGATAAATGTATTCCAAGTAGGCTCAAAAAGCTCTGACTTTGCCTCATATGTCTTTGAAAACCACCTGTTATATTTTAACACTCTTCTTTCCCCTTCCAAACCTAGAAAGATGTATGCAGGCTTTTAGTGGCTCTAGGAAAAGAACTAATGATTGCTAGTGCACTTCTTGCTAGGCTCCCTTGTCCTAAAGAAAATGTCTTTAGATTACACAATATGCTTTGTTCTCATTCTATTAGCTACCAAAAACATCAAAGTAAGCTACCTGAACAGAAATATTACCAACTTTCTATATGGAAGTCTCCATTTAAAAGAGGTCCTGAGACACAAAGTGCTGAGTCAGTCTTCAAAAACTTACTCAGAATCACTTAGTTAAAGCAGACTGCATTTTAGAAGACAATTTCAAGTACAGTTACTAAGGAAAATTAGTCTTCAAGATGAACATGGTATTTTGTGTGTAATACCAAGTTTATGTGCTGTCTACCTCCACACCTTCAACTTTGCGCAAATGTATGGAAGAACACTTGGAGTCCTCTAAACCTTCAGCACCATTCTGTGCATTAGTGGAAACACAAAGGCCTATAAAAATATATAGAGCATTAAATCCAAATCTATACATTTTCCGTTGCATCACTGCTTCTAGACATTTGCAAGAATAATTATGTTTGAAACAAGATACAACAGAGAGCTTTGCTTTTTTTTTTGCTTCTTTTTCTTACTGCTAATAAAAAAAAAAAGATCCCGTGGCTTTTCTCCACTAGAAATAGCACCTATATTAATCATTCAAGTTCTGCAGGAAAAAAAATTTCTTTAAACAGAAGAATTTAATTTCACCTCACTAAATTTTAGTAGGAAAGTTTGCCATCCTCTTGTGTTTATGTACTGTTGTCCAATGTAAGTCCAAAGGACAAAAAAAAAATTCACAACTCAAAGTGGCAGTGCTGTGCCTTTTATTATGTAGCATGACTTTATGAAGAGTGTGATTATTTAATCTATCAGTAAAATTTATAGCAAAGTAGCCATTAAGTGCAGCTAGGATTTTGGAGTCTCCTGCTCTTTAGAGCCATTTCCACTGCCCTTGTCTTGCAGATAGTTGTCATAGGTACTTGCCAAGAGACACTTCCTTCCACCAGTTTGATGACGTTGCCAACTCTTGCAGGTCAGAGAAATGAGACATTGCAGTTTTTCAGGAACAGCGAGTTGGCTGTTAAGAATTTCAAGACTGCCCCAGGTGCCTCCCTTTCGTTTTAGGTACAGGTGCCCAGTGTGCCTTTCATTGTCACCTGTATGACCTTAAAAAAATAAGTTACATTTATTCTTTCAAAATAAAAGGCAAAGGAATAAAATAAAGAGTTGGGGAAAAAAGTTCTGATAAACTAATATAGCAAAGAGAAAAAAATACATTTCATTAGATCAATATCCTAAAACTGGAGAAAAACACCCACAACTTTGCACATGCAAACTTTTTTCCAGATGTGAAGCAGCAAACAATATCAGATACAGTACTTCATTTCACTTCTATTTCCTTGGATTTGCTGGGAGTTTTACTGCTGTTTCTGCAGATATTTCAAGAATCTTGGATGATTATTTTCAGAACAGCTCCCTGCTGGTGGGGTGCTTTAGATAGGAAGACAGTGTTAGACAACAGGGTGCCTGTCAGTCACTGGAGTGATGGGTTGACTCACACAAAATACACTCAATCTCATGATTACTAAAAATGGATCAAAAAAATGCAGTGGCTACAGGAGTGATGAGATGATCCATTATAGTTCACTCTGTTGATTCAGATTTTTTTTAACACTTTGATGGGCAAAAAGTACATGATCAGATTAAAGTGCTGCTACTGTAAACTACTGGGAAAGCTGACCTTACCTACAGCAAACAGGCTAGTGATAATACTTTATTTGTAGTCAGTGAAAGCAAATGCCTCATTTGGTTTGGACTTACCTGAAAGAACAAGCTCATGAATATAGATTTCCCGTATATAGATTTGTCCTACAAATTCTGATCACATAAAATACTGCCATATGACACATAATGTAGACATAAGAAATGTATGTTCTTGTCCAGTTTCATGCTTAAGCTAGTCTGTACAACCCAGTTGGGAAATGTATTCATTACAGTACATAAAAGGCTTTTAGGGTAATGCAATACTTCAAAAGCCTAATCCTAAAAAACAACTATTATGCAAGCATCTTGTTAACACTGCTGGCATCAGCTCACCCACGCAGGATTACATGGACACAAAATTTAATCATGGGGATAAAGTTCACGGGCTATGCAATACTTCTCTCTGCATAGCCACAGACCCATTTCAGAGTGCTTTGTACAATGCTGGTATAACATAACTTTCTATTATAGAGAATTAACAGCAGACAGCAACACAATGTACTTTAGTTTAACACACTACATGGAGTTCTGCAAGGTACTCTACAAATTAAATCTACTTATAATGTGATAGTGCAGTTGTGCAACTGACTTCTCTCACATATGTTGTTATACAGATATATCTCCTCTATAGATGTATCAGTTCCTGAACCATAGCTTTAAAATTAGGTGTTCAAGTTCCACAAAAAAAAATTGAAGCCATCTGATATTCTCTGCATCTAACCACATAATACACCCATTTTCTTCATATTTGATAGGTATTTCCTGGATTTTTGCTTAAAAAAGAGTAACATTCCTAAAATTTTTTTTTTTTTTTTTTGGTCCTCTGGCCAATTGTTCCTTCATTTTATTCATTCACATTTCTTGATTTGATATACAAAGGAAAAAAAACTTCCGTGTTGTACTCCCCATGATTTTTACCTTCAGGACTAAAATGTGTTGGTAGGCCTCCTTCCTCAATTCATAGGGAGAATTACAATGGTCCTTTGATCTCAGGTAACAGTGAGCATTAAGTTAAAAGATCACCCATTACATCTTATCAGCAAAGCAGTTTGAAAGCTTTGGATGTGAAACTGGTAATATGCAAGCATTTTCTAGTTTGTTGGGGTTTTTTAAGGAAGAAAATTCAAATAGACTAAACTGAGAATCCTGTTAATATGTTGTAACTCCAACTTTCTAGTTAATGAATTTTTGCTTTAAAATTTAACTGTCTGAACTTGACATTTGTGTAAGCAAATGATACTGAAAAATCATCACCAGGAAAACGGTATAAGGTTTTGTGAAATTACTATGAAATGTTGCTATATTTTATCTTTTCATTAGTCATTTTATAGAGTATTTGGTGTTAAACTTGACTGCCTTAATGTTCAGCATGTCAAAATGAATTTGGTAGAATTCAAGAAGACAGGATTTTGTAATCCGTTCTTTTGAAAGCACTGCAGTAGTCAGGAGAGATGCAGCAGCATCCCATGGCTGGTTATTTTGTAGTGTGGAAGGAGAGAGATCCCTGGTGCCCACAGCAGTGGTGTGTCCCAGCCCTGAGCTGCTCTCACGACAAAAGCCAGACATCCTCTCCAGTAGCTGCTGACCACCTGCACAGCAAGGGGGATCACTTCATCACAACCTCTGTGAACTGGGCACTGAAGCTGTACTTCCCAGCCTCCATCACTGGCCTTGGAGGTTGAAAGGGGTGATTCTGCCCCTCTGCTCTTGCAAGACACCACCTGGAGTGCTGTGTCCAGATGTGAGATCTCCAGCACAGGAAAGACATGGATGGACCTGCTGGAGCAAGTCCAGAGAAGGGATACCAAGATGATCAGAGGGCTGGAGCACCTCTCCAGCTGAGGGAGTTGAGGTTGGGGTTGTTCAGCCTGGAAAAGAGGAAGCTCCAGGGTAACCTTATACCAGCCTAAAAGGGGCCTAAGAGAGCTAGAGACTTTTTGTAAGGGCATGTACTGACAGAAAAAGGAACAATGGTTTTAAGCTGAAGGAGGGTGGGTTTAGTTTTGATATTGGGAAGAAATTCTTTACTCAGAGGGTGGTGAAGCATTAGAACAGGTTGCCAAGACAGATTGAGAGACATCCCTCAAAATGTTCAAGGCCAGGATGGATGAGACTTTGAGCAAACTGGTCTAGTGAAAGGCAGCCCTGTCCACAGCTGGAGGGTTGGAAGTAGATGATCTTTAAGGTCTCTTCCTGCCCAAACCATTCTATGATCTACAGTGTAAATAGCTATGTCAGGAAATTTTTCATGCATTTCTCAGCTGTGATAGGCACAGGACTACCTGTAGCCAGGAAAACAGCTGCAGTGACTGGGGACCTAAGCCTACCTCAGTTGCTTTACTATCAAAGAGAGGTTTTGAGAATCATCTAGGTTGGAAAAAGCCTTCATGTGTGCAGTGACAGCTGTCACTGGTGTTTGCTGGTCAGAGACAACTGTCTCAAGTTAACTCGTGCACACAGTGTAGTCACCAACAGAGAGACCAGAGCACGACTGGCCTTCAAAGACAATGTGTGTGTGTGTGTGTGGGGAAAGTGGGCTGGGCATTAATGCAAAACCGCGATTATTTTGAAAACACAGCACGCTTTTTTTAAAAACAAAACGAAACAAAACGAAACAAAACACACAGACACAGCCCTCACAAGCTCCGGTTGCTGCCGCTCGGCTCGGCCAGACACTGGGGTGCAGCGCCCTTGCCCGGCCCGGGGTGGGTGCGGGGCCGGCTGGTCCCGCCCCACCGTGCGGGGGGCGCGGCGAGCGGTGAGGGAGAGCTGCGGGACTCCGACCCTCGTAGCACAGCCCGTGGCACCGGGGGTGCAGGGCACGGAGGTGTCCCGCGGACCTCCGCCCGGGCTGGCAAAGGGACAGGTCTCGCCAGTTCCCTGCTGTCCTTCACGGCTGGACAGAGCCCTCCGGCCACCGCTCCGGCTCCGCCCTATCTTTAGTCTCCCCGGCAGGCCCGCCGGGACAGCTGGAAACGCCTCGAGCCAGGGCTCGACCGTCGCTGGACCGGGAATATTTCCTGTGAGGTCCGGGGAGGAGAAGAAGGCGCTGGCCCGACGGTGCGGGAGTGGTGCGGGAGCGCCTTGGCTCGGGGTGAGGGAAAGCGTGCGGGGCTCTCGTCTTTAACTTGAGATCGCAGACTTGGTTTTTTCTGGGGTCGGCAGAGTGAAGAGTTGTCAGAACACTGAAGGAGACCGAAAAAAGAAAGGGTAAACTTAAGTTCTGGAAGTAAATCGGTAATTCTAAAGTTCATAGTTGAAAAATTATAGCTCTGTTAAGGTTAAATGAGATTTTTTTTCCTGAGATAAGGTCATCAGTTCTAATTATTTAATACAGTTGCAGAATCGGCAATCAAAGGCAGAACCTGGGGGCTAAAAGATACCCACTCACATGGTCCCTTTCTTAAATGATCACAACTTTGGGCTTTAAATATTGAATACAGGACAGGAGTAACATCTGATAGCTTATTTGTCTAAGTGCTAGCATAGTTGATGTGTCAGAAACAATGTTTTATTCTCTTATTGACAAGATTAAATAGAAATTGAACATCCTTTTGAATAACAGTGAGAACCAAAAAATGTCCTGCACGTGGGAGTAGTTATCTTCAGCCAACTCTTTCATCAAACGGGAAAACAGCATGCAATGGAGCCAATCAGTTCCTGGTTTTTGTTTTAAAAAAGGTATAATGGATCACTTATGCCCATGTCCTTTTGATTCTCATTGCTTTTGTAGGGCATGGAGGGTCAGGAACTACCCTATGTGCTAATTGACTGTATAGGAGGGATGCGTGGAGT
This sequence comes from Formicarius rufipectus, assembly GCA_013399695.1. NCBI lineage: Eukaryota > Metazoa > Chordata > Aves > Passeriformes > Formicariidae > Formicarius > Formicarius rufipectus. The sequence continues at coordinate 136,775 of VXAU01002358.1, read as the reverse complement.
ATACGAAGACCATATTGAAATTCTGCAGAAACATTTTCGTCTCATCACCATGAAAGAATATCTTGAAAATAAGACATTTCTCAGCAAGAAGATCAGAGCTATTTATATGTGGTATCACAGACCAGTAGTTAATGAAGAGCTGCTCCAGAGCTTGCCTAACTTGAGGATAGTTGCAAGTTCTGGAGTGGGTATAGATCACTTGGACCTGAACCTCCTCTCCAGCTATGGTGTGAAAGTGTCCAACACTCCATTTGTTGTTTCCACTGACACTGCAGACCTAGGGATGGCTTTGATGCTGGCATCTTCCAGGAGACTTGTGGAAGGTAATAACTGAAATTGTTTTAGTCTTTTTATAGAAAAGGTGACTTCAAAACACGCAGAAAGCATGTGCTGATGCAAAGGCAAGCTTAAAAGTAGACAAATGAAAAATACAGGACAAGGGAAAAGTTTCCTGTCTTGTTGACAATAACTTGCATACCATTTCCAGAAAGGCATATCAGCAAAGTAGAAGTGTTTCTTCTTCAGATAGCCCTAGATTCAGGCCTGTTCTCCCTCAGCCTCCAGCCCCCCTTCATTGTATTTTTCCACTGCAGGCTTGCTTTTCAAGTTGTAATAAAAGGATATTAAAAAGAGGTATTTCCAAGAAGGCTTGAAACCTGTCTTTGCCCAACTGCCATGTATCTGAGTCATTATGAACAGTCTGTCCAGAAATCTGTCCACCATACTCTGGCACTGTCATGACTCCGGTTGATGAACTGCCATGAGTAAGAAGCTGAGATGCATTTTTGTGGTGCAGTAATCTGTACTGAAGGCAGAGAGAGATGATGGGCAGGTGTGTGATGTACATGCAAAGGAGGTTGCTGCTTTGGCCTTAATCTCCTTGCCTGCCAAAGAGAAGCTGGATATGTTACTATCCTAAGCAGGAAATCAGTGTCAGCAGTCATGTGTACAGTGCAGCATTATTCACTTCTTATCCAGAGACACAATGACATTATGTTGCTGTTCCTGTGCTTCTGCCTTGTCCTACAAGAAAAAGTGGGGGGAAATGTAACCAGATGCTGGAATGTCCTTTAAATGATGTGTTCCCTTCTTTTCCTCCTCCAAGGCTATGAGATGGCAATCTCCCCTGACACAGAGTATTTCCCTGCTGACTGGCTGGGGGTTGAGGTTTCTGGAGCAACCCTGGGAATTGTGGGAATGGGCACCATTGGTTACAAAGTAGCTGAAAGAGCCAAAGCCTTTGAAATGAAGATTTTGTACCACAACAGAAATCGGAGGTAAAGCTGGTTGCAGCTCCATAGCAACTGTTTTGCTACTTCTTTTCAACTTTTTTTTTATTTTTGTACCTTTCCTTTTTTCTTGTGCGCTTCATTTTAAGTGGCAAATATACACACTTGTTTCAGGGTAGTCATTAATTTTCCAATTTATACAGAAACAAAGTTATTAAGGAATGGGAGAGATACACCTCACTGGTCTCTCTGTGAGTTGCAGTTCCTTGGTCCTTCCTGCCATGGTGGTGGCCCTGCAATAAACTGAGGAAAGGAGAAAACTGTCTGGGAGGACATAAACTCCTGTGAATTAGGTGAGGCAGGGATTCATGCAGAGACACCTCACCCTTTTAGAGTCAGCTGACAATAAAGAGCCAGACTTGCCAGTCTGCTGTATACTAGATGAGGTCTGTGTGCCCTATGTCCCTGTGCTCCTATCGGGCCCATCCCATCCTATTATTTTGTGGGAATCTGATGAGAACTGGGTAGTATGTGCCCCCACCTTTTCCTGATAGACATTAAACAAACCAGCAGATCCTGCAACTGTGGTTTCAGTGAATCAGCACTGATGTACAGAGCAATCAGACTGCTGCTGACACAAATTTCTGAAGATTTAACCCCTGCTCTGTCTTGGGCATTCCCTCAGTAATTTTCATGCAAGTTACTTTTCCCAGGGAATGCAATTCATGTCAAGCATCAATCTTGCTGTTGGGTTGAAAAAGAATTCCAAGAACCCTTGTTGCAACCAGAAGTTATGATACAAACACATTTATTTTATCATTTAGTCAGTGCATTTACATGACACTAATTTCTTACTTTCCATCGCCACAGGTATAGTACTGCATATTTGTGTACCATTCACTTGGTATTGTGAGAAAGGTCTTAACATTCATTTGTGTTTAGTGAGTTTCGGTCAGATAACCACCCAACTACTCTGCACTACAGAGCCAAGAAAACAATTAAGAAACCTCTTCTCTAATGGTGATTTGATATCTTTCTTGTTTCTTGCTTCTGGAGTTTAATTTTGGCTTTTTCCCCTCAGAAAAAAGGAAGAAGAAAGTGCTGTTGGAGCTGTTTACTGTAAGAAGATAGATGATTTGCTCCAGCAGTCAGATTTTGTGTTGCTGGCTGTGAACCTAACTCCACAGACACAGAAACTGATTGGAAAGAGAGAGCTGGAGCTTATGAAACCCACTGCTATTCTCATTAATATCAGCAGAGGTAAGGTGCAGAATAAATAAAACTGCATTAAAGTTTCCTAGCACAAGTCCTGGGAAAAACCAACTCCAATATATAGTCTGTCACTCTGAAATGTTCCATAAATTCTCTGATTATTAGACTATTTAGGTGCCTGTAGTCATATCTCAGTAAAACATTTGAGTGTTCCTGAATAAGAAGCAAGTAGGTCTTTGAAATGTTTGTGATCTTGGAGTGTTAGAAGCCCATGTACACATATATAACCTCCTACTTTTCTATTTATTTAATGCAGTGTAGTTGCTAACATACATTAGGGTGGTACAGCCTGCTGTGAAGCCTGGCTACTTTGTTTCATGCTGCTAATTCCAGACTGTCCTACCCAATGCTTGTACCCACTGGTACCAGTGGTGCCGCTCCACTGCACTCTGCTGCTGCTTCTGCTCTTTGTCTGACTACTGTGCCCCAAAGGATGGTGAGAGAGCAGTACAGAATATGAAAATAAACATATCCCCCCTACTGTAACCCAGGTCTGGTAGTGGATCATGATGCTTTGGTGGAAGCCCTTCAAAAGAAAATTATTAAGGCAGCTGCTCTGGATGTGACAGATCCTGAGCCTTTGCCAAGGTAAGACATCTATTTAAGTTAAATATGAACGAGTGTATGTGTGAGGTTCAAACCGAGTAAAATTTTGTCAGCATGTGAGAAGTTGCATAATTTTGTTAGTACGAGTACATGATGTATGTGCACTAGTCCTGCTGAAACCATGTCCTCAATCCTTCTGTCCCAGCCAAACAAAATTCACACTTACTCATTTGGAGGATTTGTTTCATAAAACCCCACCAACCAAGGCAGCACTTTGAACTGCTCTGAGTATGCCTGTGTCATGTAACTGGGTTTTTTTTTGTTTAATTTCTAATTATTATTTTAAACAGTTCCCTGACTGCCTGCGGGTGATGAAATAGATAATGAACGTGCTGTGAGTGACTAGCTCAGTGTTTCTTTTCCTTCCCCAGGGATCACCCTTTGTTAAAGATGAAGAATGTCATAATAACTCCTCACATTGGAAGTGCCACCAAGAAGACACGCCGCATTATGATGGAGGAAATGACAGAAAGCATAGAGGCAGGCCTTGCAGGTCTTCCTGTCCCTCACGAAGTATTGCTCTAGAGAGGCTTGTGCTTAGTGTTAATGCCATCACCAGTTATCCTGCCATGCCAAAACAGTAATCTGATCACTTGTCATGTAATTATCCCATGAGTGTTATAGAGATAAAATACATAATGTTTAATTTGTTTAAATAACCAGCAGTGATGCTGTGTGGAAAACCTGCAGTATTTTGGCTTGACCCTCGATGAAAAACCCTAGAGCCTAGAGTCTTGCATCAGTGTCATTTTGTTGTGCCTGCATCCCCTTACAATTGCCCATTGATGCAACACTGAATTAAAGGACATGTCAGTACCTGTCCGGGAGACACCGTGATCAGGCCGGTGGCTGTCGCGGGGCAGGGTTCATCCCCCGCACTCCGGGTGTATTTGTGTTTTTTTCACCTCCCCTGGAGACGTTTAAGAAGAGGCAGGATGTGGCACTCAGTGCCATGGTCCAGCTAACAGGGTGTTGTTGGGTCATAGGCTGGACTCGATGCCCTCAGAGGTCTTTTCCAGCCTGGCTCATTCTGTGAGACCGTGTCTTGCAGGAACCCCTCCGCAGCCACCCTGCCCTTCGGGTGCATTTGGGGTGTCCCGATGCCGACCCTGTGCCCGGCCCTGGGTGTGTGCGAGCCTTCCCTGCTCGGGCCCCTCCCGCTCACCCTCAGGGCCGGCCCGGCCCGCCGCGCCGCCAGGGGGAGCCGCGCAGGGCCGGGCCGCGCAGGGCCGGGCTGGGCCAGGCCGCGCAGGGCCGGGCTGTGTCGGGCCGGGCCAGGCCGCCAGAGCCCGGCCGAACTGGGCTGTGCCGGGCCGGACTGTGCCAAGCCGGGCCGGGCCGTGCTGGGCCACCTGAGCCGAGCCGTGCCAGCATGTGGTGCGGGCGGGGTCCGGCGGCAGCCGTGCCGCGGTGGTGCCGAGCACTGCACAGCTCGGCCGCGCTGGCCACCTCCAGGAACCTGCTGCTGCGGAAAATGCTCCGCAAGAACAAGTACGTGCGGGGCCCGGCGGGGCGGAGGGACAAGCGGTGTGAGGGCGGCGCGGGGTGCCCGGCGGCGCGGAGAGAAGCGGCGGGGCCCAGCCGCGCTCCGCGGGGCGGTCCCGTGTGGGTGCCTCGGGGATGTGCCGGGTTAGCGCCGGTCTCAGCCGCATCCAGCGGTGAGCCCGGGTGGCCGGACAGGGCAGGGGCATCCTGGCCCTGTCAGCAGCACCGGGGCAGGGGCTGTCCCCGCAGAGGCCGCCCCTCAGTGCTGTGCTCAGCTTTGGGGCCATCACAAGGACACTGAGGTGCTGGAGCGGGTCCAGAGAAGGGCATTGAAGTGGGTGCAGGGACTAGAGCACAAGTGTGATGAGGTGCAGGTGAGGGAGATGGGGGTGCTCAGCCTGGAGAAGAGGAGGCTCAGGGGAGACCCTACTGCTCTACATAACTCCCTGAAAAAAGGCTGTAGCCAGGAGGAGGTCGGTCTCTTCTCTGGCATCACAAGCAACAGGACAAGAGGAAATGACCATAAGTTATACTAAGGGAGGTTTAGATTGGGTATTAGTAAAAATTTCCTCACCGAAAGGGAGGAAAGGTCAAGAAATGGAACACACTCCCAAGGGAAGTGGTGGAATCACCATCCCTAGAAGTGTTCAGAGAAAGTGTAGGTGGTGGTGCTTGGAGGCATGGCTAAGTGGTGGACTGAGCAATGCTGGGTTAATGGTAGGACTCGATGGTCTTAGTGGTATTTCCAATCTTAATGGTTCTCTAAAGAAACCTTAGAGTTGTTCTTTCCCCCTCCTCCCCCCACCGTCTATGTGCAATTTCAGCCGTGGATGAAAGGTGTTGCTCCTGCATCCCAACTGTGGGGAAATCTACTCATGTTCATGAAAACCTGGGTGTTGTTGTGTGCCTACAGGTAGCTGGCATTTTAATTAAACAGGGAATCTGTTGTTTCTGTCACCTGCTGAAAGATAAAGCTGATTTCCTTTCCTTTTTCGAAAAGAAAGAAGTTTTGGTATGACAGCCCTACCCTGGGATCCAAAATGGTAAGTGCAAGCTCTTAAGCCACTGTGTTCCAGGAAGAAAAAACTTGCGTTTCTGCCATTGATTCTAACCTTGGGAAAAGCATTTTCTGACAGAGAAATAGCAAAATTTGGTGAATAAATACTGAGGCTTCAGTCTCACTTTGACATGCCAGGATTACCATCCTGAGAAGCTGTTTGGCTCCCCAGGGCTGTTTCCTCTTCTGTATTGATCTTTCATCCATGCCAGCATCAATGCTCTCTTCCACACTCTTGAGTAGATAGCAGAGAACTGGTCCAGATTAACACATCTACAAGCTTAGTTTAGTGGAAAAAATTGTTAATGTTTGTTTTTCAAACAAGAAATACTTTTCAGTCAATACATGCTGTATTTTAGAAAACAAATTTGTTGACTTGTATAACTTGCCACAAAATAGTAAAGAAACATGAGACTTTAACTGTAAGACACAAAGATCAAATATTTTGTGAACAAAATATTCTTTATTGAAACTCTTGATGACATTTTAAGAGCATACTTAGTAGAGTGCACAAAACTGTATATAGTTTTCTAATACAAGTGTGTAACTACTGATTAATGTGTTGTTTGGCTTTTTTTTTTTAAGCTGTATAAACCAAACAAGTTGGGCACCTTAATGAACAATGAGCAGACAAAAACTCGGAAGGAAGATAACATACGCTGCAGAGTCTTGAATGGTCTTATTCATAAAGCTATGTTACAGATGGTGACTACCTCTGAAGTCAGTCAAGAATTTTATGATCTCAAGCTGGAAATCTGCAAGGCAAGTGCCAAAACTACATCTTGTGTTGAGCTACTCTGACTACACCATGAGGTCAGCATAGTGTGCCAAAGATGCTGCCCTGGATGTTGTGATGTGTGCAGGTAGTGTTTTACTACATTGCTGCTGATGTGGCAGAGTGCAGCAAGATCAGGCTCTGGAGTACACACTAGGAGAGTTTGTCACTGTTGTACCTGGCTTGACAGGCCTTTGCCACTCTAGTGCAAATGCAGCTTAGGCCAACTAAATGGTGATTCTCCTGGTATGACTTTTTTTCTGTTACTCAGACATAAACTCTTCGCCCTTTCGAGGAGTCTGGTTTTAGCAACATAAATGTGTCTTTCCAAGAGTCTTTTCTTTTTGCACCTGAGTTGTTACATCCTCGTGTCACTCAGCAACATTAGAGGCTATAGACCTAAGTGAGGGATTAACTTAGTTCAAAAAAAAAAACAAGCCTAAGAAAATGTCATTGTCAAGCAAGATTCAAGAAAGAATTGGGATTTGTACCTAATTGTAGCTAGTAGTGTAATTTCTGGGTTTGAAAGGGATGTTAAAGTCTGATTCAGGAACGAAGTCTCCACATTCTTGTTTGTTGTCTGCAGTTTTTATCTTCCATGTTTGCTGTTCCATAAAGAATAAATTATACCAGTTTTTGGCTTAAAAGCCTGGTGGTTTTAGCTTTGATATTAGAAGCGTGGAAAAAAATAGCACATCATAGCTGCATTTGTGACAAAAGGTTTGTCATTTATGACCGAACTAGATCTTTTTGCCAGCTGAATTCATTCTGTCTTCAGACAAGTGATTAAAATTACACAGGCAAGGCGAGTCTTTTGTCTCTATATGTGCAGTAATCCTTCATATCTCTTTACGGCTTAGAGGGTTGCTTGTCTAACTTGGATTGCACATCTGCACATAAAAACACTGGCTGGTGTGGGCAAGCCAAAGCATTTTCAGGAAGCATTGCTGTAAATGAAACAAGTTATGACATGGGAGAGGGAAAGAGTCAGCCTTCTTCCAAATATAATACATATTTTATAACTGCTTAGTGTTTATGCTATGCTGGGATGTGGCCAGGAGTAGATCAGTCCTGATTTACTCCTGAGCTGATCCATTACTTCTGTTATTAGAAGAAATTTTCTCAGAAACTTTACTGTACATGATGTAGGGGTGTGTGTGTATAGTTTTAAAGACATATGTACCTTGGTATAGGTGTCCCTGTCATCAAACTTTTCAGCATGTCGTGTCTACTGGAATCCTGCTGCTACTATGGAGAAAGAAAGTTATGTGGACAGTGTTCTGCAGAAGAGTGCTCCACGTATACGGTACTGCTGCGGGATAAACAGGCCACTTCACAAATTCATGGCCATGGACTAGTATAATTTCTTAAGTATTTCTGGCAATTATATCTAACCTTTTGGGATGCTTTAGGTTTTTAGACACTTGGAGTCAGAGCATCTCCTGTGGTGAGCCTCACAGGAAAGGGTAGCTATGTCAGACCAGCTGTGTATTTTCTTCCTGGAGCATGGCTGGCTTATTTGGCTTCTGTGCCTTCCCAGGGCTGGAGTGGGATGAACAGAAAGCAAGAGGGTTGTGGATGATGTTTTACTCCAGTGTACCAGAGGTGGTGGGCTGGACATGCTGTGTGCAACACTAGGTTAAAAATGGGATGCTGCACATAGGACTGGCAATTACAAGGATCTACTTGCAGATTCACTGGGCAATTCTGGTCATGAGGGACAATTTGGACCTCCAGAAGCAATGACTGATCTTACAGAAGTTCTTCACAATACTGATTTTTAAAAAAAGTATTTCCGGATGCTACCATGTATGGTGATGCTTCTACCTATTTTTTCAGTATAGGTTCCAGTGAGTTTTCAGGGTATCATTGAGATTTTTGATTTTCCCTCTTTTCTTGATATCCAGCTGGTCCATTGGAAGTTCAGGACTTTACTCCACATGGAAGGTGACATAGGAGCATACTTGTAAAGCCTTTTCCTTTCCTCCCATTTCCCTAGGCTGTGTAATTCCTGCTCCAACACAAAATTCTGTTCTACTCCAAACAGCTTCCACTCTTTGAGAAGGGTTGATAGCTGGGAAGAAGGCAAGGGGAGCCCTGTCAGTCCTTTCTGCAGCTAGCATGTAGGACTAGTTGTCTTGCCTCACTCTAAGGATTCTACCCCCGACCCCTGCAGTGCGGATAAGCATAAAGGGGGGAAGGACCTGTGCATAGAGACAAATCTAATATAATTAATATTCATATTTTTGTATGTTATGCATTCAGAGTTGGGATTCTGCAGTGATGTATTGCTTAGCACTAACCTGAATAGTTACCCATCAGACTGTAAGTTTTGCAAGCTGTATTTTAAATGTGCAGTACTGTGAGAATTAATCTGATACATTTTACTTGTCCTGGAGATGCTATACTGTACTCATACTGGTGAATGCTGTGTTTTTGCCAGGTATCTTCTGAAGAGTCAGCAGATTCTAGGAAATGTACCCCCAATAATATTTATAAAAGACAAAGAAGCTGCAGCTGTAAAAGAGGTAATTCTAATCTTTGGCTCAATGTACAGATATGGTGACGTAGGAGAGAGCTAATCATTCCGTTGCTCTACCAATCTATATCCAAAATCAGTCTTTCTCTATACCCTTTCCTCTTCAAGTTCCAAAGCACTTTAACAAACCATCTTGGGTAAGATTGATTCTTGTATGCAATGTAAAAGAATTGTAGGTTGTGTCATGAGGCCAATGAATTCTGAAAAAATTACTATTTTAAAGAATACTATAGGGTTGTCAGCTGTACATGATAACAGAAAGGAGGTTGGAGAAGCTGTGTTCCACACTTTAAATGTTATTTGTTTTTAAAATTCCATTAAGTCTATCCAGTGATGTGTTTTTGTTTGGTTTTTTTTTTTCCCAATCTTTTTCCATCTGTGAATTGTTAAAATATATTTAGGGAAGTGCAGATCTTTACATAGGGGCTGTAAGCTTACTCATACTACATTTTTTCTTAACTTTTAAAATTACCTTTACTATGTCATATTTTCTATCAAGGTGTCAATAGTTTTAAATAGTTGATGTATTGCTAGAATAATGTTTCCTAGGAATTTGCTGTCATTAGGACTATGCAGTGAGATCCCATAAATAGGGAGATTTCCAGAAGTGAAAAATCAGTGAGTAGAATGTAATGAAAAGGGTCTCCTCAAGTGACCCTCGTTGTCTCTCCTCGTTGATATGGGTAGAAGTTGAAAAGAACTTGTTCACATTTCTGTGCCCTGAAGTGCCTTATTCTTAGATGTGTTACTACTGCAACCAACTAATTACTGTTAGTGACTTATGGGCTCCTGCAGTGTGTGTGAGTGGGGTTGGAAAGGATAACAAAAACTTCAGCCTCTAGAAGTGGGGTGAACTGCTTGAACTTTCTGTGGTCAGAAAAATACTGAGTTTCACAGAGGAGAAGTGAAATCCCTTCTTGTATCACTTCTACAAGGGAATGATGTGGAGAAACACTTAGATGGATCATCTTCTCCCACTCTGCAGTTCATCAGATTTATGTTAACCACAGATCCGAATAATAGGGCTTGAAATTACATGGTTGAACTTGATTTTTAAGTATTGGAAGTCAAGGAAAGACCATCCAATTAAACTCCTAGAATAATACACTGAACTAGAAGGGAATTAATGTCAAGAAATTTGCAAGAAAAATTTCAAATGAGAGCAAATTTTCACAATTATATACAGTCTATAAGTGCTGAATCTTACAAATACTAAATTTGTAGGATTTACTGGTTAGGTGTCATATTTAAAGGAAATTGGGAACTCCATAGTACCTGTAATAGAAATGCAAACTTGCATAAAGGGGCAAGAGGTGAAAAAAATCTCAGTGTAAGGATGTTATGAAAAAGGATTTGCAAGACTGAAGTAAGAACAAATAAACAAATAACTATACATCACACAATCCCTAGCCAATTGTTTATAATGTACAAGGCAAAAAATTTTGTAGGAATCCCAGGGTCCATTTGCACTATTTGACACAAACTTCCCAGACAAGAAGAGTAAGCAGTTCCATGTAAATGGTGGAAAAAGCTATTTTGAAATGGTTTTACTAAATATTTCAAACATGTAGAAAATAAAATATTTGCTGTTAGGTACTAGTCTGTTTCTTTTTGTAGGTACGAACAAAGTAGATTTAATATAGGACCTTTAATATGTGTTACCTTCATGTGTTTACAGGTCGAGGACTTATTGGCAATTGCTGATTTTGGACCTGCAGAAGAAGAAGAAATACCTCAAAATGATTCAAGGTGGGGCTTTTTGAATCAGAATTGTACAGGTGCCCATTTTCATCTCTGTTGGCCAACTTACATGGAATATCGTTTGGCATGACAGAAAGTAGACATGTATGTTTTTGTTATCTCAGAGTTCAGCAAATCATATTATAAAGAAATAGAAAGAAGAAGAGAGAGTTTGTTTGGAAGACCTTATTAGAAAAGTATCTCATCTCTTAAAGGGCTGAGATTCTTTTACTAATTTTTTTTGTTAACGTAGGAAGCTACAGAGTAGTCTAGGACAAAATAGTATGTAATCATCCCAGAAATTAAATGTAGAGGACAGCACTATATTTTGTGTCTTAAGCTTTCTTTACCTAACTTACACCCATTTATTAAAATTAAGGGAAAATATTTCTTATTATATATGTTCTGATTTACTTCCATATTTTAGTGTAGGCACATTTTCATAGGATATTTGGTGTTGGTTTTTGTGCACAGGTACCTCTCTGCAGACCACAGCTTTGCAAATATGGGAAGAGAAGGTCTACTTTATTACGTATAAGTGAACCACTGTTAAGCTGTGGAGAATGACTGAATTGTCACTTGTAACTGAATTGACACACCTAGTGTGTATTTTTTCAGAGATCACCTTTTTATAAGGTGATACCAGAACAAAGCCTTGGAAATCAGCTGTGTTTTGTGTCTATACCCTGAATGATATAGGCATCAAATTTGTTACTTGCAGACCCAATGCTTTTTTGGTATTAATATCTTATTTTTATGAGGGAAATACATGCAGAATTTTTAAGATTCCAAAACTTGATATGCTTATGGTAATCAGATTTTTAAAAAAATGCTTTTCAGTGGTAGTATTTGTTTCTTGCTGTTAATTTTCTCCTGAGGATGAAAGCTCTGCATTTACCAGTACTCCTCCACTTGGCCACTTTTATCTGGTATAAGTTGGGTTTGTTATACATGAATTACAAGTTTACTTACAAATCTCCCTAAGTTAATTTTGCATTCTTTTGTGAGGAATTCTTCTGTTTTGTCTATTTAGAGATAATCAGTCTATTGGAATAGTGACTTTGTGGACTGAATGCTCTCAAAGGCGGCAGCCTTTGCCCTTTGGTGCTGCAGTCCATTGGTGGAAGCGCCTTCTGTGCCTCAGCACCTCACAGGACAGTTCATCAGGTGCAAATGAGAAACAACTTCCCATAGGAAATTATTGCTGTGACAGATTTCCCGTAGGGCACCTGACATCTTCCTCTGTGTCTTGTGGAAATACTGAAGTCCAGCATAAAGTGTCATTCATGCATTGGTCTGATGTGTTTCCGGCACGGGTCGCTCCTTCTCACTTCTTGGAATAGCTGGGAGAAGTCCTAAGTTCCTTGGGGCTCCCAGGTCCAGTGTTCACTTGCGTACACCTTTTTCAACAGACAAGGAGTCTCGTCAGGAATGTAGTTGCTTTAGTGGCTTTCTCCCCATTAAATCTGTTGACAGGCTGACAGGCTTATAGACAGACTGTCCTTGGACCACAATATAGTGGTGTCTTCCTTCTTAACATGGGGAGCACCGTGCTGAATACAAGGAATTAATAAAGTCAAACAGAAAACTCCAGTTTATTTCTGTGTTAAAAGTTGTCAAAATTAGCATTACCCCTTGAAGTATATGCAGGGAGAAAAACCTCCAATATTTTGTTTTCTTTTCCACAGTAAACTGTTCTCTTCAGCAACTCAATCTTCAGATCCACCCATGCGGTCTAATCTATTTGGTATTGATCATGAACTGCTGAATAAACAGATAATGGACTATAAAAGATTGAAAGTGTCAAGACATACAGAAAGCAATCCCTGGACAGAAGAGCAGGAGCAGCACCTTTCTAAGATTCAGAAGAAAATGAAAAAGAGAAAGCCAAAGAATCCTGATGATGATGAAATTACACCACAGAAATACTTACTGGACAGATATGAAGCTGATTACTGGGATAATAATACTGAATCAGTCTCAGACTGTGAACTGGAAGAAGAATTAGAGGAAGAGGTAAACGAATTGGAGATGGATGATGGCAAACTTTTAAGTCAGCCTACTGATAAACTGAAATGAAGTGAAAAAGCCGCTCCCTTCAAAATTGAGGTTGCCAATAGCAAAAAAACAATCAAATATCTGCAGCACTGAGTTAAAATTTTTTGCAGTTGTGCTGATTAATTGCAATAAAATATCTTTTTTTTGAGTGATTTGGATAAAAATTACCACAAAGTGATGATGTGATTCTGAGGTCAGGAAGGAAGAGGGAAGCAAAATAATGACAGTGCTGTTCAGACTTCAGCACACAAAGACTAGGACAGGGTTTGCTCTAGAGGACCCAGTCTAATGGGAGAAACTCTTTCTACAAGAGGGTGAAACTCATGGAGATTATGGCCAATAAAGTTACAAACCTGACAGAAAATAAATTAAAAAAATTACAGTAGTGCAAGAGAAACCGCAGCCAGAAGACAATGAAGAACTGCTCATCCATTGGGTAAAATCAGGCAAAGCATTGACTGTGACTTAAAAAATGTAACAACAACTCAAAAAGTAGAGAAAAAGCAGCAGGAAAGAATGCCCCAGTAACTGTTTGAGATTTGAAAATGAATAGGGAATTATATGAAAAGTGAGACTAAAGCTTTCTGACTCAAAGCATGTAAAAAATAATAGCATGAGTGTGTAAATTCAGACCAGTGCAAGCTTCAAATAAATTATAAACAAGGCAGTAAAAAGGAATTTACCAGTAATAGAGAAAATTTAATTCCTTTATTTAATGGGAAAGTAAAGAAAGACAACATAGAAGAGGCTGCAATATAATATAGTAGAATGACAGAATGGCTTGAGTTGCAAGGGACCTTAAAGCTCATCTAGTTCCAACCTCCCTGCCATGGCCAAGGACACCTTCCACTACACCAAGTTTGTCAGAGCCCCATCCGACTTGGCTTTGAACACTGCCAGGGATGGGGCATTCACAGCTCCTCTGGGCAACCTGTGCCAGTGCCTCACCACCCTGACTATGACCAATTTCTTCCTCACATCTAACCTAAATCTATTTCAACTTAAAACTGTTATGCCTTGTCCTATCACTACAATTAAAGAACAGTGCAGTCATTACTCACAGTTAATGGAGGTTCATATAGAAGAAATCCTGTTTTATAGTAAGATCACCTGCCTACTGGATGAAGGGAAAGTGGTGGATATAGTTTTTCTGGGGTTTTGTAAGGTTTTTGGTATTGTGTGTCACAGAATACTTTGGGACAAGTTGTCCAGCTGTGGGATGAGCAGGTTCATGGTGTGCTGGGTAAAGAACTGGCTGAAGGGCAGAGCTCGGGGGTTGTAGTGAACTGAGCTGTATCTGGCTGGTGACCAGTCAGTGGTCCAGATTAGGGCATTGAGCAAACATCAGTGGCATGAAACTAAGAATAAATGCCAGATTCTGCATCTGTGAAGGAGTAATGCCAGGCACAAGTCTAAACTGGGAGTGGATTGGCTGGAGAGCAGCCCTGGGGCTGCTGTTTGGCAGCAGGCTCAGTATCAATTAGCAGTGTGCGCCCAGGCAGCCCAGAGGGCAAACTGGGTCCTGGGATGCAGCAAACACAGCATCACCAGCCACTCAGATGATTTTCCTGCTGTATTTGGTGTTGGCGTGGCCTCATCTTGAGTATTGTGTGTGGTTCTGGACCCACAATTTCAAAAGGTTGTGAAAAGTCCTTGAATGCATCCAGAGGAAGACACCAAAGCTGGTGAAGGGGCTGGCAGGTACGTCCTTTGAGGAGCGGATCTGAACACCGGGTTTTTCTGATGCCAAAAAGCATGATATAAATGAACTGCCTAGAGACAATTTGGTCTTTAAGCAGCAAAGGTATTTATTGCAATGTTGGGAAGCAAGGCAGTTCACACTGCACAAACTTGTTTCAAAGTTTCAGCGAGAATCAAGGTAATTCATCCAGTTGACATTCAAGATTACATCATCTTAACATACATATTCATGCAGTTTCATCATCTGCTTATCATATTCATAGGAGGTGGAGTTCAGGTGGGGCTTGGGGCGGAGCCTTCCAGAATCTTCTCATGGCACAGTTTTTAGATGGTCGTTCTGGCCTTCAGCCTCTCCCTAGGGGTTGTCTTCTCATCTCCCTCACACTGAACTTTTCACCTTTTGTTAGTTAACTCACTTGCTGAGCTGTGCAAAACTCTTTGGCTCATGGCCCACTCAAATGCCTACCTTATCTATATTTATGACTCTTAGGTCCTATGTTATAGCATCCCAGCTTTTATCCAAGGTTTTCAGTCTAGTAAAGAGAACAGAACGAGCTACCCACCAGATACCAAGCAGAATATTCATTCTGCAACTCTCTAATGGGACAGGGCACTCCTATCGACACAGTTAACTCTTTTTATGCCTTGCTTTTTCTATATTTCTTGCTTGGAGAGGAGATTGAGGGGCTACCTCACTGCTCTCTGCAGCTTCCTGAGGAGAGGAAGAATAAAAAGGTCCCTCTTTATGCCCAGTACGCAGTGCCAGGTCATGTGGGAATGGCTCAAGCTGTGTCCCTCAGGAGAGGTTCAGGCTTGACGGGAGAAAACATTTCTTTACCCAGAGGGTGATCAAACCCTGGGCAGGCTTCCGAGAGAGGTGGTCGATGCCCCAAGACTGTCAATGTTGAAGAGACATTTGGACAATGTCCTTAATACTATGCTTTTTAGTTTGGTCGGCCCTAATCATCACTTGCAACTCAGCTATTTGATCCAAACTGATTTGGTTTGACTTGGCTCCTGTTGCTCCCTCCAGTGCATGCAGAGGAGATTTTTGATGACATTTTTTCCCATCCCTGCACTAGCAGGGACGTTGGCTCTGTCACTTCATGAGAAGGAGGCATGTACCTTCTGATCAGGGTGAGAGCTGTGGATCATCTCAAGATCATTTGACCACTGGAATACATTTGCAAAAAGCATATGGGAACTGTGTCTTTTTTAAATCTTCTGTGTTTATCTAGTTTAGCTGGGTTTCCATAGGATGGCAAAACCCCACATCTCTGAACTTAGCAGACCAAAGGTCTTGGCTCAAAGATCAAGCCCTCAGTCTGGAGGAGGAGGTGCTTCAGAACTAAATGGTTACAAACTGATGTGAGCAATACATGTTCCTTTCCCTGTGGATTTTTGTTTCTCCTTGTACTCAGTTGTAGAAATGCCTGAACCATTTCCCTTGGAAACATGTGTTAAAGCACAAGACCCAGA
This sequence comes from Formicarius rufipectus, assembly GCA_013399695.1. Classification (NCBI taxonomy): domain Eukaryota; kingdom Metazoa; phylum Chordata; class Aves; order Passeriformes; family Formicariidae; genus Formicarius; species Formicarius rufipectus. The sequence goes on along the minus strand of VXAU01002358.1, from coordinate 120,834 downwards.
GAGCAACAGTAGTCAATCAGTGGAATCTTGCCCAAAACTCGGTCTCCAAAGTGCACAACCACTAATATCTAAAGGAGTGCACAGGAGAAGTGCAAGTCAATTTCTGCCAGGGTCCTGGATGTGCTCATAGGTTGCCTTCCCCATCCCATCTCCCACTCCTGCCAAGGGCTCCAGGGGAGTGCTCCAGCTCAGTCTGGAGCCATCATTCCCTTCCTAAGTGGTGCTGTAGGTGTCTCTGCCCTGTCTCCTGGATGAGCCAAGGACCTGCACTGCAGAGAGCTGCTCTCCTGCATGCAGCCCTCAGACCTGGATCATATCTTGTCATGCAGAACTCTGGGCTTAACATAGCAGAATTCTCTCCTCTCTCCTCTCCTCTCCTCCCCTCTCCTCTCCTCTCCTCTGCTCTCTCTCCTCTCTCCTCCCACCCCACCATGGGTTGAGTAATGACAAGACTGTTATTTGCTTGATGTATCTGGGCCTTTTCATATTCAAAAACCTGTTCAAGTACACAAGTCAGAAAGATTAGAAGTGGTAATGGTATTTTATTTTTATATCTGAATTTATGTTATGTAATTTTATTTTCTTTCTCTGAATCTCTTTCAGAGCTGATGCTCCAAAGCATTAAAACAATGCTCACATGTAGCCAGGAGCAGGCTGATGCATTCTTCAGTTTAGCTTGAAAAAGCACCTCTTGTAGTCTGGCAAAGAAAAACTGCAGAGCCACAGAGAATAGCAGCAGGAATACAGGCCAAGCAGTCCCTGTTTCCTGTAGAGTGAGAATGTGAACAGTGAAGATTAGTGCTGCTCACACACAAAAGAAGAAAGCAAAGAGGTGTGTGGTACCATGGGATATTCCAAAATAGGACACATATCTATGACAACCACACTTACTGCCTTACAAGATGTGTTTCTTGGCCAAGGACGCATGAAAAGAGCTCTTGTGCCTCCCCCTCGCTTGTATTGCACTCAAGGAGAGCTGAAAAGTGGCACCCCTGAATGGGGCAGCAAGCCTGGAACCCTTCCAAGCAAGGAAGGAAGCCTTCCAAAGCTATTTGCCACAGACAAGAACCCCTGGGGAAATGGAGCCAAGTGAAGAGCAGAACTCTCTCCTATTCCACCTTTGCAGTGAGGAGGAGAGTCAGAGAGATACAGGACACAAGTGGTGCCTGGGGATTGCCAGGGCAGCAGGCAAGAACTGAGCCACAAGGGCCCAGAGGAGGCCTGGCAAGGCTCCATGCTCAGCGCTGCAGAGGAAGGCAAAGAAACCCAGAGACACTTGCTAGCCCACCATGGGGGAATAAAAAGCCGCCTTCTCCCCAGCTGCAGGGCATGAGAGGCCTCCTACACAGTGCATGAACAACCTGGCCAAGAGGAACTGGAGAATCCCAACCAGCAGTCATGATTGGTGCTGCAGAGGAAGGCAAAAAAAACCCCCAGGGACCAGTGTCAATCTGCCCTGGAAGAAAATTCCTTCCTGACCCCAGTGCTGGCTGGCCACTGGCAACTCCTTGAGTATGTGAGCAAGCCCTGCTCTTCTTGCACAGGCTGGTCATACCTCTCAGGAGATGTCCAAGCCCTATTCTCCCTCAGCCTGGAGCCATCATTACACTTTTGGTTCAAAAGCCCAAATGTAGCCAGGGCCATAGGCTGAGATGGACAGTGCCAAAAGACCACCATGGAAATAACACAGGCTTTGAAAAACAAGGGAGTGGAGGTGACACTGGTGTGGTAGGAAGCCTGGTTATTTTCAGACCTAGAACATTTGGATCCATACCCAGAGCATAAACCAGATGAATTTCCAAACTGTAAAATAGCCCATTGTTGCTATAACCCTCACATTCCCTTTTCCCACTGAAACTAAACTGCCCACTTGGCTGTGTTTATATGGGATAGAAATGTGCTTCAGCCACAGTGTAAAACTTTCAGAGAGCACTGGTGACTTTAATCTTTCTGAGATTTATTTGTCTACCTCCATTCATGTGGAAATCTTCAGAATCTATCCAAAAGCCTGGAAAATCTCTTATTCCTTTAGGATTTAGCATTTTGAATCTTGAAAGAGGAAGGAATGTACTATTCTTGCAATTTTCTACGTTGGAGAAAAAATTAGTATGTATATTCAGATTATGTAAATAAGGACATTTCTACTGCAGATGTTCAACTGGTTGTGGTGGTACCTGAGATGAAAGACAGGGTTTTGGTTCCTTCTGCATGAACTTTGCAGAGACATAGAGAGCATACACGATTTCCTCATCATTCCTTTCCCAATTCACCAAGGAACATTTGCTACCACACTGTTGATGGTGAGGTCTTCCTTTTGGAAAGAAGGACTGAATTGGTTTGTGTTCTTGACTACTGTTTTCCTTGTGCTTCAGTAGCTCTTTTCCTTCTTTGGACTTCATCCTTGATGCCTTTCTTGAAGGTGTTGTTGTCCCTTTCATCTTTTGTCTTGCTTCCGCTAGTCATCTTCTACAGGCCTTTACTCAATTGCTTTGTGTGCCTTCACCCCAGATGTAATTTCCCTTTCTTGAACCTGAGGAATGAGAAATATCCACAGTGGTACAGCTGCGTTCTCAGGGCTGTGCAGGGCTTTGCACAGTCTGTGCCTTTCCTACAGGAATGTCTCGCCTGACACACAATAAGGACTTGGCCTGTATCACACTGGTGGCTCATAGTCACCCTGTGCCACATTAAGAGTAAGGCAAACTTTTCTCCTGTGTTAAGAGTAAGGAAATTTGGCAGAAAATAAATGTAAAATATGATTGATGTAGTCAGCTACAAATACATTAAATTTCAAGGTAACTATGTAGTGCTAAACAGATATCCACAAATACAAGCTAGTTTTCTGAATTTCCCAAGGAAACATTTGGTACAGCCAAGCATTTATCTTATCCAAAGGACATCCCTAAGGGTGGGATGCAGAGAGGATCAGCTCATCAACTGGTACCAAAACTCTGTGATGTTATCTTCCCTAATTTACCCACTTTTTTAAGTCATTTTATACTATTTTTTTATGTTTAGGTGGAGCTCGAGTGAGTCTTGTCGTACTTACCTTTGTTACTGTTTGGTGTAGTATTTTCTCACTTGCATTTTAAAGACAGCATGCTCAGTGAGGGGTGATCATACCTTGGAAGCAGATAGCTTTTGGAATGGAGATGCTTTTTGGTATTATAATGAGCAAAGGTCATCCACAGGACATGATTTTACCATAAAATTAAGAAATTGCTAGTTCAGCAGCCAGTTATCTCTTGTGTGTCAGATGCTGTGCAGTTTATCACTACAGGGTACCATTAAGTTCCCATACTTGCAGTGATTTACAACAGAGCCTGTCTCTGGTGCCTCCACTCTGTTCCACCCTCTGTTCTATTTCTACTAAGGTCAGCACACCAAGCTCCCTTAGTGCTGCCAACATCTAAGGTTGCAGGCTATGTTGCTCAGGGAGCAGATTCCTTACATTCCATCAACATTCCACCCTGGAAGTTTCCTTACCATTACTTCTCCTCTTAGGATATGGATATAATTTTGGTCTCAGTAATTTTCCCCCAGTAATTCTAGTAATAACTCTACACTCTGTGACCTGTTCATTCATCCATGGACATTTGCCTACTCCAGTATTTCCAGGTTGGAGCAGAAACCCATCGTACTCCACTTGATGTTGTTCTACCTATTTCTACAGTGCAATTCTTCATGCAGAGTTCTTGATGTAGGGTCTAACTCTTCTGTCAGAGCTCCAACTGGTATGGAATATGAGGCCTGTAGAAATAATGGGTGAGATACAGCTTTTTCTGGTTCATGGATGCCATAAAATCCAAAATATGACGTGGACAAGGAAACCTGCATTTCTTGAACAGTGGTTTTCTTCAATCTAAACTCAAATGACCTGACTGTGAATTTCATTCATTCATACATTTGATGGCATCAGAGCCTGAAATGTGGAGCCTGAGAGAGGTGTAATGAGGCTTCCACCCATCAGTAGCCCGCTGGAGTCCAGCTCCACCCTGTCCCAACCAGCAGATCCAGCCCCAATGGTGTGGGTGGGCTTCCAACAGGAAGCTGAGGTGTCAGTCCAGTCACTTTAGAATTGGATGTCTCCTCCTAGAGAAGGAAATAACTACACCTAGAATTAACTGACTTCCATTTTAGAAGTTGCCTTGGAGAAATGCCAGTCACTGAGAAAGCTCTGGAGATGAAACACTGGTGGGCCAGTGTGATACAGTTTGTGGCACTGCTGTCTGTGGTGTTAAGCTTTGCTCAACAGGGCTGTGAAAACAGGTCACTAAGTTTTCAAATTAATTCTGCTGGTATTCAGTAAAGAGGAAGGTTGTCCTGATCACGCTGGTGTGGGTAAGGAGCTGACTGGCCAGATGGCTGTCCAACACCAGAAGACTGCTGCCTCTCTGTAAGAGTCCCTACAAGCCTATAAAATAGATGCCAAAAAGGACTGAGGGTTTTGTTTTTTGCCCACCTTAAACTAACTGATATTGTCAATATGATAGAATTACAGTTGATATTATTCATATAAAAAGGAACTTCATTGTTTTCTTTATTTCTTTTTGATTGTGAACAAAACAGTAAAACACTCTCTTCTAGCACAGTTGGTAATTAGTTTGCAAAACTGATGCAATGAGTCAGAAAACTGTCACTGTATGTCTGTTCACTTAAAGTATCTCAAGATTTTGATGCCAGCTGCATCAGAGACAGGCCAGGCATTTGTCCAGATGTGGCTTTGATAGATCAGCAAGCAGAGCAAGTCTAGAGACAAATTCCCTTGCCAGCAGTGTTCTCCTGTCCAAAGGGCTACTAGGGCTTTTGAAAAGAAAGCATTTCAAATGACAAAGAATTTGTAAGCTAAACCCTATGTTTGGAGCTTGAGCTGTAAACAGGTAGCCAATGCATTTTCAGACCACGCTTTTCTTGTTGCAAAGGGCCCCACAGGGCAAATGCACACTACAGCATCAGATCCTCAAATAAGTCACTATAGCTGTATTCCCATATTGTGGGGTAACACACGGCAAGGAATGCAATCTTGTAAATTGGGCCCCACAATTTCAAAAGGGTGTGAAGTTCCTTGACTGTATTCCGAAGAAGGCACCAAAGCTTGGGAAATGGCTGGAAGGCATGTCCTGTGAGGAATGGTTTAGGACACTGGTTTTCCTTGTTTGGAAAGAAGGAGACTGAGGGATGACCTCACTGCTCTCTACAGCTTCTGGAGGAGGTGAAGCAGAGCAGGTGGTGTTGGTCTCCTCTCTCTGGTACCCAGTGCGAGGATGCTTGGGAATCTGCATCCCTCAGGGGAGATTTGGACTTGAAATGAGGAGATATATCTTTAATGAGAGGATGATCAAACTCTGGAACAGGATTCCTGGAGAGGTGGTCGATGCCCCAAGCCTGTCAGTGTTGAAGAGACATTTCAACAATGGTATTAATAACACGCTTTTTGTTTTAGTCAGCTCTGAAACAGTAAGGCAGTTGGACTTGATAATCATTGCAGGTCCCTTCCAATCCAACTATTCTTTTTCTATTCTATTCCATTCCATCCCATTGTATTCTATAGGCCTTTGTAAAAAGTTTCTCTTATAAGCCCTCTTTATATGGAAAGGGGAATACAGAGCTCATTAGTAGAAAGAAAGGCTGTAATGCATGAGTTTACTTTGTGGAGAAGCACATCAATACAACTATTTGGTCTTTGAAGTCTATCATTAAAAAAATTCAACACAGTGTAACTTCCCAAGACCATTAACCTGCTCCTGATTGTTTTACTCTGAGAATGGTGTCTGGCCAGCTGAAAGTGAGAATTGCAGTAATCTGTGGAATTAATATGTTAAGAGTCTTACTCTTTAATTACTTTTATTGCTACATCTGCCTTCTGGTATCTTTTTTTTGCTGGAAGTGTCACTTCTGTCTGGTGAGCTACAGATAACACTGTTAGTGCTCTCCACTAATCTCAGTTCAGTAGTTTCAAAGCAGAGCAAAAAATATGTAACTGAGGTATGCTGAGCTAACAAGCTTGAGTGTCTCAGGGGACTGTGAATACAAGCTGCATAAATTCAGGGCTCGTTCACAGACAACTCTTTTTGTTTGGTTTGGTTTGTTTTTTTTAGGGAAGTGATGATCAGTAAAGATATTCTACCAGTTGCGTCTTCCCAGGAACACTAGTGACAGCTATGTTTGTACAGACAAGTGTTTAGAAAAGGCTCTACAAGAACTTTGCACAAATAACCTCTGTTCTCAAATGGCCAATCCCTACAGCCCTCCTCAAATCTTCCAAAACAGAGATAAATATAAAAATAACTTTTAAATGAATGTCATAGGACCTTGCAGTGTTTTGTGATTATCTCATTAATGCTGTTTTTCCATTTATGCAATGTACGGAGTGGAAAGAGTGACAGCACTTCACAGAAAATAAACACATTATCTACATGAATTTCTTCCCCTTGGTATATCTCTAAGATCTGCCATTGCTTGCATTGTGACTGTAGGTTAACAGCTGACAAAAAAAACCCCAACCTTAGAAAAGTGCTTTGCAGTTTCTAAGTACATCTGTAAGTGGATGCTGACTATGCAAAAGTCTTGAAGTGTTACGCTCTGTGGATGTATCTAGAATTTCACAGCAGTGGGATTGGAAAACTGATCCATTCCTTCCTTTTCTTTCTCTATTCTACTGCTACCTGCATGCAACCCCTTTTAGCCTAACTGTATCCAAAACGGTTAAAGTAGGAACTAATCACAAAAATAACATCTACAAAAGAAACCTGACTCCTTGATGTTTGAAAGGGAATAAAATAAAAGGGATGAAAACATGACAGCCAACCATATTCTGGGCTTCACCAAAAGCAGTGTGTCCAGCCGGTCAAGGGAGGGGATTCTACCCCTCTGCTCTGTCCTTGTGAGACCCCACCTGGAGTGCTGTGTCCACATCTGGGGTCCCAGCTCAGGAAAGACATGGACCTGTTGGAACAAGTCCAGAGAGGGGCCACCAAGATGATCAGAGGGCTGGAGCACCTCTCTATAAGGAAAGGCTGGGAGCATTGGGGCGTTCAACAGAGAAAAGAAGGCTCTGGGGAGACCTTAAAAGCCTTCCAGTAGCTGAAGGGAGCCTACAAGAAAGATGGAGAGGGACATTTTACAAGGGCATGTAGTGACAGGACAAGGATGAATGGCTTCAAACTGAAAGAGACTATGTTTAGATTAGACATTTGGAAGAAATTCTTTACTGTGGGAGTGGTGAGACACTAGAACAGATTTCCCAGGGAAGTTGTGGATGACACATTTCTGCAAATGGTGGTTATGCATGGAAACAAAATGCAACTCAAGGTTTCAAGAATGTCCAGAATAAAAGAAAAGTTAGTAGCAAAAGAAGATGGGTAGTAGTATGGAAGATAGTAGCAAAAGAAGAAAACTGAATAGTAATCAGGGAATTAAACTGAGGACTTGATGGAATAAGCTTAGACAGTTGAGATTTTGTAACATTTATAGTGGGGCGTTGATGGTCTAATGGATAAAGAGAATCAAAGAAGGTAAGTTTAGATTTGACATTAGGAAGAAATTCTTAACTGTGATGGTGGTGAGGCATTGGAACAGGGAAGTTGTGGATGTTCCATCCTTGGCAGTATTCAGGCCCATGTTGGATGGTGCTTTGAGCAACCTGGTCCAGTAGAAGGTGTTCTTGCCCATGGCAGTGGAGATGGAACTAGCCGGATCTTTATAAGGTCCTTTTCAATCCAAACCATTCTATGATTCTGCCTCTGTCTCTGTCTTTCTACATGTCTAAATATTGAGTGTATGCACTTTGGAACTGATTATTGGTATCACTCTAAAGATCTGATTTAAGACAGGATAAAAATGTTGAACCACTTATATGCAAAATACCTGACGAGCAGGGCAAATGTAAAAGCTTCTCTTGGCTCAGCAGATGATTAGAGATACTTATCAGTCACTAGCAACAGACACATTTGTGTTACCTAGAAAACAACTTATTTTTCTGCACCCTTTCCTATGTAGCTTTCTGACTGCTGTACTAAAACTATTCCACAAGACAGTAAATAGTTATTCAAGTCTGGAAAATTGTGGGCAAATATTATGTCAGGATTCATCAGGATTTTTGTTAAAGGAAAGGTGTTGGAAAGGAACATAGGCAAGTTAAAAGAGTGCTTAAAAAGCTGAAAAGTAAAGCCATTCTCTATTTCCTTTTAACAGGTCTGGGCATTTTTAAGTACAGCTTTTAAGTAATCAAAATATCAAAAAATTAGTTTCTCCATCTTGATACACAGTACTTGAATGCTTTTACTTCTTTATGGGCAAGAGTAGACCTCAGTGAAGAAAGTATAGCTGCCCAACTGGTTATTGTTGCTGAGAGGTGCTAGCAGAGGTGATTATTTCTGTACAGGCTTAAAGCTGATTAGGCCATCCAGATGTGTGCCCGACTGGACACGCATTTTCACTGGACTGTTGTCTGAAGTGGTTCATGCTATCATGGACAAATACGAAACACCAACACACTGTCCAGCTATAGACAGCCTGTTGGCTTCATGACCCAGCTGACAATATAAGAAAGATTTTAGATCAATAATGACGTTTTGCATACTGAACTAACTGTGGTAAAAGCCCAAGTAACCTGAGAACATGGTTTTCTGTTCACAGATTTGTCCTTCTTCGTTTTGCAGAACTTCTGACAAACGGCCCTTCAAAATTTGCTTATTTTCCCCAGTGATCTGCTGCAGCCAGGAAACACCTGGTACCCATGGTAGTTCCTCCACAGAGCACACTTCCCTTCCGGTTCCAGATGCTACTGAGTGGAAGAACACGCTTTCACTGGCTGGATGCCTGAGGGAAGCACATCAGTGGTCATGTATCACAGCTCCAGGGATTGGCGACACAAAAGAGCTGAGCTTGGTAACTCCCACCCATTCCCTGAAATCACCCTTCACTTTAAAGGTTAAGGTACATGTGAAGAGAGCAGAATGCTTAAAAATGTTCATACAAACACAGGAGATGCAGAATCTATGCAAACAACTGAAACAAATGAAAGGAGAACTTTGCCATTCCTGTTTCTTCCTTTAGCTTCCTCCCATTTTGAGGGTGCTGAGCTGCTTGCTGCTCCCAACCCCGAGGGACAAGCCAGTCAGCAATTCTTCACCCTTACATTACCCTTCATGGGAAATGATATGGAACTAGGGAATTGCCACTCCTTTTTTTCCCTCTACAAATGGTTATGGCCATTTAGAATCCTGTCTTCTGCAATCTTCTGAAGAATTCTTTAACCTTTCCATTAAATAAAAAGAATTTTTGAGCTTTGTCCTAAAATTTGAGCTTTGTCCTCGTCCCACTGTAGATGCACTTAACATACCACAAACCTGAGTTTCCTCATAACTGACCAGATAACACCTGGCTGTCTCCCAAGCAGTTTGTTGGCCCACAATGGGGCAGAATTTCTTGAGAATGATCCAATTTCTGTTTTATATGACCCTTGTATTATATGCAACCACATCTTTTACAACCATGTCTCTGTTTGGTGCGCACATCACATTTTGAGCTTGTGTTGAAGACCAGCTACAAAGGTGAATATAAGAGTGCAGGTGGCTGAGAAATACTGTGATGTTTCGAAGTATGTAAGAGAGACCACACTAAGTGCAGTGATTCTATCTACCAGCAGAACAGCCTTCTGTAAGTCAAAGCAAGGTTCAGCAGGTAGTACAGAGCTGCCTGCTCATTAACACTGATCACATCTGGATTAGTTTTTGAGGAATCTAGTTCTTTCTGGTTTTTGTTTGTTTGTTTGTTTTAATTTTTTAAAGTTTTTTTTTTATTCTGGACCCCAATGTTTGAAATTCCACCTTGCAAGGAAGTGTCTCGTTTTCAGGAAGACAGGTACAGATACTGCTGATTGAAATACCAATTGGTGAATGAATGCAAAAGGCAGAACGAGACATTAACCTTCACTTGTGCTCTGGTCCCTTCTTACCCAACACACAGGCAGGTCAGCAACTGAAGTAAGGAACAAGACAGAGCCCATGGGCTAGAGTCAGGAATGGGGGAAAGTGATACAGGGGCCACTGTCTGGTCAGAAAGTGTGTGAGTGCTTGTGTGTGTAACAGAGTAGCAGCAGTGGTCCAACACAAGGTGTAGGAAGCAGGAAAACTGAGGTGAGTGGGAAGGACTTGGAGGCACTGGTCCAGACCATACTCAAACCTGTATTGACTCGCCACAGTCTCACACAGGGAGAAGGGCAGTGGGGCTGCCCTCCCTTGCTTGTGGTTATGTGAAATGTGTATCAAATTATACATTTTATGTAGGTGGATAAACAAGCTCACCCTGGTGAACTTCACTGGACCCCATGCAGAGCAAAAAGACACTATCTTCTCCATGAATTAGTTATGCCTGTAGCTTAACTAAGCTCTAGAGAAACTGCTGTCTGACTGTATATACAGTCCAGACAGTGATTAACCACTTCTAACCATGCCAAAGGGAAGCAAGCATTTCCAAAGAGGTGAGAGCTGTCAGTTATGTCAGGGAGAAGTATTATAAGTACTAATGTTACCTCCCAAACATTACTGTATCTTAGTAATCTCTAGGAGGAGATAAAAATGTGCCTGGACCCTGTGGGTCTAAAAATAGCCTGTTCTGTCAATGGAGGAGGGGAAATACAAGAGGATTCAGTCACAGAACATATGGATTAGGTAAGAGATTGGTCCCTGGTGTTGTCAGCTGTCTAGAGGTAAAATTAGAGAGATCTTTCAAATTTCTTCTGAGTAGAAGCAGATAAAACATGGGTTTCTTTAGTTATAGCAATTTTATGATTTTTGACTGTGTTGCTTTTCTTAGATCCTGCAAATAAACCCTCTGTTTAATAGTTTTGAGCTAAGGGTGATTTGAAATTGGTACCTCGAGAGCCCAGTTCCTTCAGGAGGTAACAAGCCTTTCCACTGGGAAGCTGGACCATGATGCAGGTCACCATACCTGAGTGACTGACTTATGGGTCTCTGCCTTAGCTGGATGAATCCATCTGGGAGCAGATGCTTCAGATATCTAACAAAAAGGTATCTGACAAAAAGAGGTCTAAAACTGACCACCTTGGTAGTCAGGAGTTAGGAAAGCTGTCACGTTAAGGGATAGAGGTGCACTACCTGAACATCATGCTTTCCAGGGATTTTATGATAGACCCAACAGGTATCTTCAGAACATATATGTTTTCCTCTATTGTTGGAGATACTAGAAGTTAGAGAAGGCATCTAACCTCTGGTAGATGTCCGTCCTTGTTTAGAAGCTCTGCTACAAAGGATAGCAGCAGTGGAAAACAAGACTCCTTCCCTGAGATCCTATGCTTTTTTTGTCTTGAGCTTGGTTCACATATTTCCCTGATTACAGATCCTGACAAGGACAAATCTGCCACAATGAGGCTGTCTAAGATGAGGGTCAAAGTACAGCCAGAGCAGGGCAGTTCCACAGAGCAGGGGAGCCAGACACTGAGGGAGACAGTGAGGCAGGCAGGGCTCCCAAACAAAACATGGTCTCACAGCACTTGAGCAAGATGACCAGAGCAGGGCTTATGCCAGTAAGCACATCTGTGTTCCAGTGGTTGGCAGACAGGTCTGTAGGGATGAGGCAGGTCTGAGGTCGGGCCAGAAGAGTGGGTCAGCAAGGCAGACAGCCCTGTGGAGATGAAGACCTGAGCATGGAGGCTTGTCCCAGCTCTCCTACCAGTTGAACCCCAGGTACTCACCTGGGCTGCGTGAGAGCTGGCTTGGACGCAAGCAGACAAAACCCTCAGAGGAAGGTGGGGCAAGAGTTTCAGAGTCAGAGTGGAACATTTATGGGCCTGACACGAGATTTTTTTCTGTTTTCCAATCCCTTTTGGCTCTAACCAGCACCATCTCTTTTTATTTAACAGTAAACATTTAGGAAGCCCATCAGAGGCAAGAGGGATGGTAGTATTGTCCCTAAAAGTGGGATGAGTCACCCAGTGTGCAGTAAGCCATACACACAGCCAAGGCATTTGTGTATTTCATATTTGCACCAAGATGGGTGCTAGGTAGTAAATCCACAAAGCCAGAACACAGATTCTCAGAACCATGGATACATTTAACCAAACAAAGAAATCATGGTTCATTGGCTACAAGTTACAAGTTCTCTTATTAATTAGTGTTCTATCTTCTGTTGGTTATATGATTCTCTCAATTCTCATACTAATCAGTTCACATGCTCAGTCCTTCTCTTCTTTTGAGTTGGTGGATTTCTTGAGTCAGTGGTCCATGAGTTGGTGGTTGTCATGTCCCCCTGTCTGAGTTATGTTTTAACTGACTGGCTCGACTGGCTCAATGTGCAAGCTGCAGAGCTTGGAGTGCTGGGAGACTCAACAGGAAGACCCAAAACTATGCAATAAAAGCCCAGGTGGTCCTTTGTTCAGGGTCTCCCTTTGAAGCTACAGGCCAGTTTCACTGATAAGGTAAGATCCTGTTAAACTACTCCCTTCTCATTCTCTGAAATGCTCTGGGGAATTGTTAACTATTTCTGACTCCTGAGATGTCAGTAGGATTCTCTCAACAGAAGATATTGCAGCATGAACTTGGAGCTTACTTGGCACTAGAAAACACAAAGAAGAGTGTTGTGGTTTAACCCCAACTGGCAACTAAATACTATGCATCCTCCCAACTCACTCCCCCTCACATCCCTACCAGGCAGGGTGGAAGGAGACATGGAAAAAAAGGTAAGACCTGTGGCTAGAGATAAAAAAAGTCTAATAACCGAAATAAAGAAAAATATAATAATTATGTTATGATGATGATAATCCATATCATGGATGATTATGAATATAATGACTATGATGATGATGAAAAGGGAGGGAAAAAAAAAAGAGAAAGCCCAAGTGTTCTGTTTTTGGCTGGGGTAGAGTTAATTTTCTTCATGGCAGCTGGTATGGAGCTGTGTTTTGGATTTGTGCTGAACACAATGTTGATAATATAGAGATGTTTTAGTTGTTGCTGAGCAGTGTTTACACAGAGCCAAGGCCTCCTCTGCTCTTCCTAATGCCCTGCCAGTGAGGAGGCTGGAGCTGCAGAAGAGGTTGAGAGGTGACACAGCCGGGACAGCAGACCCTAACAGACCACAGGGATATTCCATACCATATGGCATCATCCTCAGGATATAAAGCTGGGACAGGAAGGGGGAATATTTGTAATGATGGTGTTTGTCTTCCCAGGTCACTGTTCTGTGTGATGGAGCCTTCCTGTCCCAGGGATGGTTGAACACCTTCCTGCCCATGGGTAGAACGCATTTCTTGTTTTACTTCGCTTGTGTGCGAGGCTTTAGCTTTACCTGTTGAACTGTCTTGATCTCAACCCACAAGTTTTCTCTTTTTCACCCTTTTGATTCTCTTCCCCACTCCACTGTGAGGGAGTGAGCAAGCAGCTGTGGGGTGTTCAGTTGCCAGCTGGGCTTAAAGCCAGACAAAGACATGCACACTACTGTGCCAGATGCCCAGCCCGTCCCTCAGCAGCAATCAGCCCCTCCCAAACAACTGCCCCAGTTTATACACTGGGTATGATGTTCTGTAGTATGGGATATCCCTTTGGCCAGTTCATGTCAGGTGTCCTGGCCATGCTCCCCACCAGCTTCTTGTGCAGCTCTTCACTGGCAGAGCGTGGGAAACTGAAATGCCTTTGGCTCAGAGTAAGCACTGCTGAGCAACAACTAACCCATCAGTGTGCTATCAACAGTAGTCTCACATTGAATCCAAAACACAGCATTGTACCAGCTACTAGGAAGAAAATTAATTTTATCAGGACAGACCAAGGTTTTCTGCAAGCCTCAGATGTGGAAAAAGCCATGAGGAATGGCTTTTACCTTATTAAAGAGACTGAAACCAAGTGATGCTGATAAGAAAGACATACCTCATGAGTCCATCTATTCTCAAAAGTAAACCCTCCTGTATTAAATATGTTTCATGCTCATCTAGGATTTTTCTCATCTAGGATATTGATACCCCTTCTGCTGATTTGGAACCAGGAAGAACAGTCCTTTAGCCCAGATATCCTCAACATGAACTTCCCTGACACTAATTATCTCAGTGATGGTTGTTTGAGTAACTGTACCAAACACTTTGGGACTGGCAGTATTGGTGCCTGCTTGAAGATAGGATTTTGATAGTTGGGTTAACCTTAGAAAAAGGTCCAGAGTATTTGAAATAAATGTGAAACACAGCTCCTTCAAGGAGAATCCCCCAGGAAGCCAGATAGGATGAGAACTCCAGAGAACTGTGAGGAGGCTGAACAAATGATGTACCTGGAGGACTTTCATATTAGCAGCTTCAAATACATTCCTGGTATTAAGAACAGGATGAGAATCAGGCTCCTGACAATCACCTCTAAGTGCTGTGCTTTGAAGTCACACAGGCTTCCTAATCATCACCATGCTACTTCTCCTTTGTAGAACTGAATCCAGTCAAGTCTGTTCAGCTGTATTAAGCCAAATTTCACAACAGTCTCCCACTTTCTCCTCTTCTCTTAAACAGTTTTTTGTCAGCTGTGAATTTGCTACTATCTGTGACCTTTACAATTTTCCTGAGAGTCCAGCTGTCTTCATCTGGTCCTCTCTAGCCATACCACAGTATGTGGCAAACTATTAGGATAAGATAACATGAAGACCCTAATGTTGGTAAGGCAGTCTTAGAACATCATCTAATTGGCCTCTTCATCAATGTTCTTTTCAAGCAATATTTAGGATTTGAAGAAATTTTATGTACCTAAATAAGTCAGAATTTGCTTTGATACATTGACAGAATTAATCCATTCTTTTTCCAATGCATGTATTTTCAGTCAAGACCAGATGCTAAAAAGTTACCTCCTTGCCATACAACCAGCTGACATGTGTACTTCTGACACTCAAAATAAACTTAATCTCACACAAAATAAAAGATAAACCTTTCTGTCTGCTTTAGGAATATGTCAAGATAAGCCATCAGGAAGGTTGTATCATGGAATAATCTCTTAAACTTTTTAGATACTGTGACTTGGATTTCTATGTCAGTTTTGGAAGAAGAAACACCACAACTACTCCTTCACTTGCCCACTAAGTATCTAATTTCCAACAGCAACTCTGCTGGTCATCAGTTGTGAACACTGGTTAAGATGCAAAGACAGAATGCAATGATTCCACAGTAAGTGCCCTTTATTTCTGGCCTTTTGTTTTAGTTTAGTTTTGTCTTTTTCCCAGAAGTATTTCACAAAACCTCTGAATTCACACAAGATAAGGGATTGTTCAGGGTGTTACATTACCTAAAGCACTCTAATTTTAAATTTAAATGTCTCTTCTTTTATGCAGAGGGCAAAGGATTTTGAACCCTACAAATATTCAAATGGAATTACTGTGTTTTTAAAAAGGAACTTAGAACTTTTTGAGAATGAACACTACATTTAATAAAATTGTAAATTATTTTTGACTTAGAGCTATTACTTTTCAAATCAATGAGAAAATTATATGTGGATAGCATAGGTTCAAACATTTTAATATTCACTTAATTATTTCAAGTATGTGTGCAGCATGCTAACCAAAAAAAATGAAGCTGTAATCTATTTCAAAGACTCCACAAGCATTGGACAGGGCTGTCCAAAATCAGCCTTACTTGGAATTATCTGAAATATATTGATTTTACACCCAGACAAATGATTAGCCAACATTATCTATTTGGTTAAGTAGCTTGAAAAAATACTCCACTTAGTGCTAAATCTAGGGACAACAAGCCGCTCATTTTTCTCTTATATGTTAGTCTTCGGCTCTGTTAAACATCGATTATTTTGTGTTTTATCTTATCTCCCATCAAATGACCAGCACAAGAAGCAGAGCCAATGTTGGGTACCCCTTTTGTAATGTTGCCTGTCCTTAAAGACTATGGCTAAATGAATAAATATATATGCAAATGACATTTATTCTAAGAATTTGATAAACAATATTTCCAAATAAAGAAAAATACTTGATATGTAAGAAGTACATAATTTAGAATGAAGCTATATGATCCTGGTTTATAGCTTTCTCAGAATATCTGCTTGATGGAAACCCTGTCTGTAGGGAAACACAGGAGAAAGACTGAGTAACTGAACGGAATCTGCACGTATAAATACTTATTTATCATCCATATTGCATGTGACGTCAAGAACTATAGGAAAGTTATTTGATGATGAAACAAAAGGAAAATACAGGTGAGAAAAAAAAATTTGTTGCTTATTTTTTAAAATATTTTCTCAAGTTTAATAAAGTTCAAAATAAGGTAAAAATGCTGAAGTTCCGGTGGATTTCATTAGTCTTTTTAGCCCTATGGTGTGAACTAAATGTGTACTCCTAACTCTAATTATCTGCTTGTGATGTTGGTAGACATACACCCCGTGCTTCCTGAACAACATGGGGCAAATTTGAGCAAATTTTTGACATTAAAGACACAATGATTCACAACACCTAGTACTATGTTGTAACTGATTTTTAGTTCCTTTTCTAAAACTAGGAAGGATCTGAAAAAGAAAATATCAGAATTGTATGTGTGAATAGTTGGCAAAAGCAGTGGGGATTGCTCTTTTCTAACCTTTTCTTGTTAGCATTTCCAATCTGCAGAAATTATGAGAAGTAGACTGAACTGTATTTTCCAATGAACTTCTTAAAGCAGAATACTTGCACCTACTGAGGAACTGATTTTCTGCTTTACTGTACACATTTTTGATTTTTTTTTTTTTACCAGAGATATTTAATCTTTCTAGACATACTCTTTTCAAATTTGGCTAAAGTGCTTTTAATGAAACTGATAATTTACCAATGATATTTTAAATCTAGAGATACCTGAAATTGATTAAAATAATTTTAAGTGTGAATTAGGTTTAGAGATCCCAATTAGTGGATGGACTTGGAAAGATTCCTCAGTGTTTTCTAGTTGCTTTTACTTCTTAGCTTGTCTGAATTATTAATTCCTTTCTATAACCTGGATTTTTAAGATCCATCTTTCTGACAGCCAAATAATTACATAGTTTAACAGTAATTTTAAATTCATTTATTCAAAAACAACTTTATAAACACTTTTTTGTTTAGTAAAAAAAGTGATCTTGCTTCAGCCAGAATCACAAATACTTGTGATAAATTTTACCTCTGGAAATCTTTAAATTTTGCTCATATAAAACCATTACTATTGAACTAATACAAATGGTTTAGAGAAAAATAGAAAAGACAAGTTAGTTCGACCTAGATATTTTATTCTAGCCTATGACATGATCTATTGGTTTTGTTAATATTACCTAATGAAGACAGGCTAGAAATTGACACTTATTTAAACTACCGTTATTAATGAGTCTAATTTCAGCACAGAAAGTCTTGTGCCACCTATCAATGATGGTGTTTCACAGCAGCGAGTGAAACCAGCAAACTGTGATTAAAATTTTTATTACACAAATAAGAGAATAGCCTCCCTGGAATGGTCCTCTCTATCCACTTTTATTTGTACAATGGCTCACCATAGTTGATGTGAAAAATGTACTGAAGAGTTGAAAGGAAACATATTGGCTTTCAATCCCTTTAAAAAGACAGAGATTCACCCCTGTCCTCTAGCAGTTTCTTGGAAGAGTCATCTAGGTCAGTACTGGTTTGGGATCTTACTCCAGGACCTGGAAGGCAGCTATAGAACTTAATTGTCCTGACTTTTCTATATGATCTGAAGAGTCCCTTCTGCCAACCCAGCTGTTGGCTGTACACCTGCAGGCAGGTGCTCTTTCCTCCTGCTGTTGTGCTTGGAGGGAGCTAATGGAAAGATCCAAAGGTGTAAATTTTGCCCACAGGAAGGACTAGAGAGGGCTACGGGACTTGCAAGTCACTGTGAGCTACCAAAGCACTCTCTTGCTGTTGTCACTTCCTCCAGACCTGAACTGCCCAAAAGTATAAGCAAAAATATTACTCAATATGTTCCTGATGTTACTTGTTGAGTATCTAAACTAATATTTAACTCCCATAGGACAGCAAAGCTACATGTAATTGAAACATAATCACCAAATTTATTGATGTCTCCTAGCTGGAGAAATACTCATCTTCAAATACATTTCCAAAGCAAATTACTCATCCCATTGGATTTGGTTGATCCAAGCTATTACTTTTCCTTAGATAGACTGTTTTTTTTAATTGTTTGCTCTTCTTCAGGTTTTGTGTATCTGACTTTTCTTATCTACACTCTGTTGTCCTCAAGCCCACTTATATTTGTGAAATTGTTGTTGACTCATGGGAAAAATTAATATATACATAGCTCCTCCCTCTTAATCTCATCCATTTTTATTCTTCCAAATCCCACTCCTAAATTGATTTTTCATGTTCCTCTCCTGTTTGTTTTATTACAAAGGAAGGAATTTGAAGTCTAGTCACAGGTTTGACTTCAGAAAGTCTTAGGCTACTAAGGCTAATGGACCTACTTCCAACATGTACAATTTGATTCCAGTCCTGCACTGTGAAAATGCAACCTCCTTTCCCAAGAGAATGAGCACCAACTCCACCTCATTTAAAAAGGACCTGAGTTTGCTGAGCATACTGTAGGATTTGGCAATAAAGAGGCAACAGATTTACAGCTACAGTCATTATGTGGGTATGTTTATGTGGGTACATTTATTTAGCCCCTTTACAAGGTAGCTCCCACTCTTAATACCTGATAGAAACCATCTGGACATGACCCTTGCCAACTGGCTCTAGGTGGCCCTCCTGGAGAATGTGGGCTTGTACCAGATGGCCTTTTGAGGCCTCTTCCCACCTCAACTGGTCTGGGGTTCTGTGAAAATGAGGACATATTCCATGGTTCTGCTGGAGTGTTCAACCATGAAAGACTTTTCACAAATGTTTTCCTTTAACTTTTCACTTAATTTCTTACTCATATCCATTATTTGAAACACTCCACAATTATTTGGATTCTTGAAACAGAAGTCTAACATTGTTGATTATGTGGAGCCATCAGCATTTCCGTTTTAGCAGAGCCATACTTAATTATTTATTTTACTTTATAAATTATTAGAAAACAGCTAGTACCTTTATTTTAAATGCTACATTTTAACTGGGACATATCCCTCCTCACATTGTATAGTAACAATTTTTTATACTGTGGTGCTATATTCACTGTGGGTAATTTATCTTTCATAGATGGCTGCCCCTTTTTTCCATGTTTTTCCCTACAACCTTACTGCATATACACTGGTGCTGAAAGTACATGGTTAATGAACTTATACCAGATAAAGTTTTAATAACAGAAAAAAACCTTAGAACTAATTACATTTAAATGTACTTCTTGGACTGCCGACGACAAAGGTTAACAAGTTTGGCCATCACTGTAAAAAAAACCAGAGTACTTTTCTGCCCATGTGAATATTTTACTTGTATTACTTTTAGAGGATATATCAGTCAGCATGTTGCTGTGGCCTTCACAGGCTTTGACATGAGTTGGCCAACACATTGACCTGCATGTGAGTTGTGTGTAGACAATGAAACCACACGGCTACCAAAGCCCATGGGAAAATTCCCCTCGGCTTCCATGGATGAGTGCTTCATCGACACGGTGAATGCTTACGGAAACCCCAGTGTAAGTAATTAGCTGTGAACCCTTTGGAAGTGACCTGAGCAAAGCCAGGACAACCTTGGAGGGAAGACTGAGCGCTGCCTCAGGAAGACAGTGGGGAGGCAAGGCGCAGGTTCCAGTGTGCTGAGGATGGGATCCCTGTGTGCCTCCACTGCAGTGCACCTCCTGCCACGGCCTGCCTGCTCCCACCACAGAGGCACACCAGCTGCCTCGGCGGTGGAGAGCCACCCATGCTGCTGATGTGGCTGGTTGTCTTGGTCCTCATGGTATGGCTCTTACCCACCAGCACAGCAGACTGGCTCTGCTTCCATTTCACAGAATCATAGAATAATCTGGGTTGGAAGGGACCTCTGAGACCATCAAGTCTCAACCCTTGATCCAACACCTGTGGTTACTAGATCATGGCACTAAGTGCCAAAACCACCTGCCATCACGGAAAGAGTAAGAACTGTGTTAGCTGATCCACATGGAAACATCTGGTAGACACAACTCAAGGGACAGACTTGCAGAGACGTGTCTTCCACCAGACCCTGGCGCCTTCCACTTCCATAGGTGTGACATGGCCATGCTCCTGGGCAGTGTCACCAGTGGGGCACCCCTGCCCAGGATGTGCCCCCCAGCTCCTACTGACCCATGCCAAGGCAGCCCAGTCCCACCAGGGTGCCACGGCAGCCAACAGAAAGCCAGGGCAGGGAGGTGTGAGCCACGCCCTGCAGGAGCCTCGTCCCATGAGCAGTGTGGCGGCCAGGCCTCACATTGCACCACTGGCTGGGGAAGGCGGGAGGGGCCTCACCCCTCATCCTTCACCCCTCACACCTCATCCGTCGTCCCTCACACCTCATCCCTCACACCTCATCCCTCATTTCTTGTCCCTCACACCTCGTGCCTCATCCCTTGTCCCTCACACCTCATTCCAGGGAATTGGGGCAGAGGGATGAGTGGTCACGTGGCGACCTCGCGCCAAGGGCACGCTGTCGCCAGGCCCCGCCCCTCTCGCGATGACGTCACGGCTCTCGCGAGAGCGCCCAGTGCTGCCCCTCCGCGGGCGCCGCTGAGCCTCGCGCTAGGCCCCGCCCTCGCCCCCACTCAGCCAATCGGAGCGCAGGGCCCGGCCTCTCCCCATTGGCTGTCTCTTTGGCATGCAAATGAGCTCCGACGTCACTTCCTGGGAAAAATCGAGCGCCATTTTCTCTTTCTGGCGGCCGTGGCGGCGCGGGCGGAGGAGCCGGGCTGGGACCGGGACCGGGGCTGGGGCTGCGGGGCCGGCGAGCCAGAGCTCCGGAGCTGGGGCAGCGGGACTGGGGGCTGCGCCGATGCCGCCGCCCTGGCGGAGCGCGCAGTGAGC